>DWCF01000969.1:0-35751 GCA_018230265.1 Delias oraia
GTGGTCGCCACTCGAGAACTTTTTTTCCCCATCGGTTGTCGGTTCGTCGAGCGATGTGGCCAGCCCATTGCCACTTCAACTTAATAATACTATATTAAAGTTAGCTGTTAGGATTACAAGAATTAAAGTGTTAAAGAATAAAGTTAAAAGAAAATACTCATAAATCTTCCAAATCATATGTAGTATAAACACGATTAAGTTGTTATAAAATGTACAACAAGTTGGCGTTGAAAATGAACATAAAATTATATCACGCGCCACGCGAATAAAATGAAATATTATCTTCATAAAAAGGTGCAAATGTTATTCATATTGGCAAGTTCAGGAAAGATATGAAAGGTACGATAAGGATCAGGTAAGATAGGTAAGAGATGAGTCTGATTCTTAAATGCTTCCTTCTACTTTTCGTAGTTGGAGAATATTTTGATTAAGAAAGACTATTACTAAGTGGAAATCTTTATCTTCTTGAGATTTAGGCATCTAAGATTATATTATTGATTATATTTAGTATTAGTGGATTCAGCAGCTGTCACCCAGCCCGGTGTGCCACCAACCGCGTCAGATCAGATTTTTTATTATATTTTGGACAATTTACTCAACATGATTATTCATTATAAATTATGCTAGTTATAAGTTTCAGTTAAATCAGATTTGTAGTTTTTGTTTGAGTAATAACCATCTATATATCCATATTTTCATGTTTTATAACATTAGTAAGATTATTTTATCGTTCAATAAACGATCTTTTTCAAAATTCAAGTGAATAACATATAACTTCGAAATATCCTGATGAAATTAATGAAACATTTTTCTATACTTAAATAATTCCATAAATATTAAATATGTTTATCAAAAATGTGATGAAAATATGATGTGTGGAATGTTGAGCATGAATGTTGCATCTTTAAGGCATTTTCTGCCGCGTACCACCACTCTGTGGAATCAGCTGCCAGCATTTTGAAAAACCTATATGACTTGGGAACCTTCAAGAAAAGAGCGTACATATTCTTCAAAGCCCGGCATCGCACCCGCGGCTCTGCATGATCTAGGGGCATCCATGGGCGGAGGTCCGCTTATCCTAGGTCAGCCTCTTGCTCCTTTGTCACCATTTTCATAGAAAGTAGTAGATACCAACATTATTTATTGTTTTTTACTCATTACATGTGTTATGATTTATGACTACAAAGACGTCCGGCCTTAACAAGTGGCGCCATCTTTTGTCAGTATGCAAATGCATTGCCTACGCGTGTTAACTCATTGTAGTGTAACATCGTTTATTGTTTAGGATTAACAGTCTTGTTTATGTCGCATGCAATTCTTCTCAGAACGCATTACAATTATATAACAGTTATTGTATTTAATGTAGAATAGATTGCTTGTTATTGGAAGTTTCTGGATCAGATAATACTAACGTGGAATACTAATCTATTTCTACGCATTAATATTTTTTCATTATCGCGTCATCCGTGGACCTACCAGCAGTTAGAGCAGGTTGAATCCTAGGGCGGCAGAGTTTAGACGTCTACAAATTTGGCTCAATACAGTTTTTTTGTACTTTCTATATATAAATTAAAAATAGTGTCTTTAGTTTTTTATGGTACAACGGGCAACGTAGCAGGTGGGTCTTCTATATGGGAGGAACATCGCCACCCATCAATAACCGTACAACAGTCCGCGCAGTAGTTGTGTTGCCGGCTTTGTCCGTAGCTTAAGCGACTCACTCAGCAGAACACAGTAGAAGCACCGTTTCAAGTACAACTACCATTTCACGTTGAGTATTCTGTGAGACCGTGGTATCACTTTGGACGAGGCGGCCCAATTGATGCGTCAGCATTTGCTTCAGCAAAGCTCTCCCACGGGTGTAGTATATAATTTTGTCATATAGAGTTATCAAAATAAAACATAAGATAAATTAATACATATAAGATGTCTTCAGGCAGCATATCTGCAAAGCCACTATATAGCAAATGTATGAAAAGAAATATTTAGGAATAAAATAGGTTTTTATTTTACAGAAAAGGGTCGATATATTTAATATCTATATGACTTTTATCATTGAAATTTTTATTTTAGCCTTAACTATCGTATTTTAATTACAAAATTTACGTGCATTGGTTAGTTACAAATTTCAATTACGTTGATAAATGATGATGATGATGCTAAAAGCAATAATAAATTCTTTAAGTAAGCAATTTATTACTTTAGTTTTATATTTTTTTATTTTTATTATTTTATCAAATTTAATCGTGAACTGTGGTGCAGTAGTTTAAGGGCGGTGGTGTTCTTTTACCATATAGGAGTCCCACCTGGTCCGTGGTTCGCTATACTATAAAAAAAGAATCTTATATATGTTAAATTATTGAATACAATTTTTTGATTAATTGGTTAGTGTTAAATATTTAGACAAAAGACGTTTATTGGTAGATAAGATAGGACCAGTTGAATCAATGGAAAGCCCGAGTTCATGGGAGCTGCGCCCACGCACGCATTCCGTAGGGAGCCAAAGACCTCTCGTTTCCTGGATCACACAACAAAATCATTGAACTTATTAACAAATTATGATCTAGTTTTTACAAAAAATCAGACTGGATGACTCTGAATATTTAATTTTTTAAATTAACTGTCTCCAGCTCTGGAATGATATAAATTGGTAAAAGGCTTTTTAATAAACGATATGAAAAAGGCTGTCCTAAGATCAAATATTCATTTTAATTTACAACGATATAATATAGAAGTATAACCAGATGATATATAGTTATGGGTTGCAGTATGGGAATTTTATTGCAATTTTCATGGAAAACGAACATTTATATACAATATTATATATCAAATATAAAGCAATAAATATATATTTATATACAGTTATAGAAATCTAGACAGTGCGAAGCAATAAGATAAAGTAAATTGAAATTCACCTATGTGTTTAGTTTACGCCTACTAATAACGCCAATTTTTTTTGTTATGGTATAGCGGACAACGGAGCCGGTAGGTCCGGAGAACACCGCCGCCCATGGACAACCGCACCACAGTCCGCGCATTGGTTGTGTTGCCGCCTTTTTACGCTGTTTAAGCGGCATTTTAAGGGCCTTAGATATATTCACTCACTCAGTGAAAAACAATAGTAGCACCGTTTCAAGTACAGCTACCATTTCACTCTGAGTATGTGTGAGCCCGTGGTATCACATAGCCACATTATATGAGAACATTCTATTACGAAAATCAGAAGGTCGCTGTATTAAAACGATAAATATGATAGTTAATACACGCGTATTTAGATATAGGTATGTCGGTGAGTTTCACACTGCACTCGTTCAACTGTGAAGGGCAGTGCAATCGCTTTGTTATTCGACGGCCGCATATATTTCGTTGAATTTTTGTTGTTTTTCAAATAGGATCTCAATGTCGATGTCTGTCACGTATGCACAGATCATTTCGGTGTATGGATTGATAGAGTAGTGTGGTAAATCTATCAATGAGTTGTTTAGAAATTTTATTTACAAGTTGGAGATAATATATAAATAAATCTGTAATTTTATTTCTGTAACTTTTGCACCCGAGGAAGAGCCATACTGAAGCATATGCTGGCACAAATTTGACTCGCGTGTCCGATGTGATATCACAGGCTCATAGAAGAAATCGTAATCTTGTACTGTCTTGCGGAGTGATTATCGGAGGATATCGAAGGTCATGAAATTATGCCGGCAACACAACCAAAGCAAGGAGCGTGGCGCGGTTGTCCCCGGTGGCGGTGTTCTCTAACCATATAGGAGACCCGTCTGCTTTGTTGTCCGCTATACTAAAATGTTGCAACATCTATTTTTCGCTTTGACAAAGCATAACTTCAAACTCCTATCTGTCCAATCTATATTTTTTTCTTTTCCTGCATTAAAATCCTAAAGTCCTATTTTTTATGTTATAGCGGATAACGGAGCAGATGGGTCTCTTATACTAGCTCCGAAATATTCTTTCACTCAGCGAAACACAATAGAGGTACCGATTTACTTTTTACCGATTTTTTTTCACGCTGAGTATTCTGTGAGCCCGTGGTATCACCTCGGACGAGCCGGCCCAATTTGTGCGTCCGCATATGCTTCAGAAAGAGTCTCCCACGTGTATTGCTATTATTTATATGTTGTACGTAGCACAGATGCGCTCAATTATTTGTAAATCTTACATAATATTGCGAATACATTTTCATTTAAATATTTGGTACGAAATTACTATAATTACACATAACGAGCTTCACTTATCTAAGCAAACACGTTAAACCATTATACGAACTCGACAAAAACGGATTACAGGCATGCAATAATTCATGATTTACTAACTAGAGTCCTTCATAGGGCGACCACTAAAGTAATTGAGGTATACGGTATAAGTAAGTAATGTTTTATTGCTTCTTTTTACCGTACCTATTCTAATTTAGGTATAACATTAAATAATACATATTTTCTCGTGGGAGGGACACGCTAAAGCATATGACGCACTAATTGTGCCAGCTCGTTCGGAGTGATACCACGGGCTGTACGGGTGAAATGGTAGCTGTACTTGGAATGGTACTTCTACTGTGTTTCGTTGAGTGAGTAAAGATATCGGAGGCTCTTAAAAATGCCGCTTAAACGGCGTAAGAATCTGGCAACACAACCAATGCACGGACTTTAGCGCGATTGTCAATGGGTGGCGGAGTTCTCTTACCATATAACAGACATATATAAAAAACAGTTTGTTTGTAAAGTGTCAAGCATATCTGGCATTATTTCAGTGGCGAAGAAAGCACGCAATGTCTCAGCACGATCTGTTTCCCTATTTGGACATGTAGCTGAATGATTGTTTGCAACAAATTGTGGCTTTTATATAAAATATAGTAATTTATTCGATTTGAAAATATTTGATTTTATTATTTGTTTCTATAATTTATAATCAAATAACTTCAAATTATCTAGTCTATGGTAAGATATATAATTATTATATACCTTAACAATTATAATAACATTAATCAATACATAGAAGACAAAGATGCATGGAAACTTCTGCACAAGCACCGGGTACCTTTTAAACTAGCCAATAGTTTATAAAGAAACCAATTATTGTAAATTTGGGGATAAAAATTAAACCCTTAGAGTTTCTTTTTAGTTCTTCTCGTAGAGGCATATCTTCCGAACCAACGGTGGCTTTACTAATAATTCTTAATCGACTTCCAAAAGTACTCCGTGTGGGGGGAAGAGCTATTTGAATAAATGCTGTTGGATGAATTAAGAATGTTAAGACAGTGATGTTCATTTAAGGTACATAACCAAAAAACTTTACTATTATATAAACTAATATATAAGTCTTTTACTCTGAGTTAAATGTTGAATTAATATTTGCATTGTCTTCCTATTTATTCATCTTGGTAGTTTATTTATATAATTTTTTGAGTATATATTTTTTATGTAAGTAGTGGCAAACGAGCAGGACGGTCACCTAGGGTAAGTGGTCCTTCGCCCATGGATACCCCTAGCTCTTGCAGAGCCCTGGGTCCTTTGCCGGCCTTAAATGAATATTCATATATGCGTATATATATACGCTCTTCTCTTGAAGGTCCCTAAGTTATATTGGTTTGGAAATACCTCTACTGGTAGCTGATTCCACAGAGTGGTAGTGCGCGGCACCAAACGCTAAATTGTGGAACGATAAATATCCAGATGGAGTACCATGTTGAAGCATATGCTGACGCACTAAGCGCCGTAAAAAGCCGGCAACACAACTAATGCGCGGACTGTGGTGCGGTTGCTCATGGGCGGCGGTGTTTTTTTACCGTAAAGGAGACATAACTGCTCCCTTGTCCGCTATAGAATAAAAAAAAAATCAAAATGATAACGATGAAATTTAATATATAAAATAATTTCTTCTATACTAGTAAATAGGTTATAGAGAAACCTTAAATAATTTACAGATAATATACTACAGCCTATAGGTGGAAATCAGTCAAATATTACAAATTAATAATATGGTAAACAAGTCCCGTAGCGGTTACTCTGACTACACAGCTAATAGGATTTTGACAGGTATATTGTTCGGGGCAAATGAAAATTTAAGTTTGCTGTTACCCAGCATGTTCAATTTGCATACAGAATTACGATTTTCATGTGAAACTGAGGCTCTTACTGAATTATTCGAACCAGTGGAGCGGCGATTTCCTATTTATGGCTCTCCACTATTGTGTCTTTATTTGTATCAAGGTAGTGAGCGTAAAGAAATACGCGTTGGATAACTTTGACACTGTGCACACGAAATGTGTGAATAGTAATTCAACAGCGTGTTGAATTCAATTTGCCAGTGGCCGGGCGAGTGTCTTGATACTGTCGCACCCGTGGGAGAGCCATGCTGAAGCATATGCTAACGCCCTAACTGGGCCGGCTCGTCCGAACTGATACCACGGGCTCACAGAATATTCAGCGTGAAACGCTACTTGTACTATGTTTTGGAGAGTGGCGTCGTAAAAAGCCTGAAACACAACCAATACACGGACTGTAGCGCAGTTGTTCATGGGCGGCGATGTTCTCTTACCATATAAGAGACCCACCTGCTTCGTTGTCCGCTATAGAATAATAATAAAACACAGCCTTCCACGTATATGTAATAAAAGCTATTGAGGTTTAAAATTGCTCAAAAGCAACCCACTTAATACGGATATGACCGACTTCGTGGCTAAATTGGTCACGCATCTCATGTCAAATGCGTCTTATGCGAATGACCGCGGATGCGACTCTCAAGGAGTCAAATATTTCAGTTTAGAAGTCCCATAGACATTTATATATCTGTAAATTATTGTGCAAAAACCGAGTGCAGTTTGTTCTTCGGAATCTTACCTAATAAACAATCAATAAAAAAATCACTAATCTTTAAAAAAACATATACATGCCTCTCCTGCGAGCCTCGTAGCTTAATGGTTTTAAAAGTGTAACATGAAGGTAGAGGTATCGAATTCGAATCCCGGTCTGGACAAGTATAATTTAATTTATAATACATTCGGTCTCTGGAAGGGCTTGGCATTGGCTGAGCGAGTGTCTTAATTTTGTTGCACTTGTGGGAGGGCCATGCTAAATCATATTTTATATTATATTAGCTGAATTATATTTTAAAATGTAAAAGACTCTACTACTGTTGTGTAATTACTGTCTTGTGTAACTTACATAAGAAATTATTTTTAATATTAAATTATTAAACAATAACTACCTTTATTGGGTCTACCCAACACAGCCTTAACAACTTTTAATTTAAGGAAACAAAAAATTATTTTTCAAGCGGCATTACCGATAAAAACATTTAAAAATTGGATCTAAAGTTCTAAGTGTCTGTAGTTAGGCATCGCCTACACCGATCACTGTTCAGCTAACAGAATTGGATTCGCTCTCGCAAACGTATATATGCTTTAATATAGCACATGAGAGTGTATCGCGATATCTCCATGATATCCATGGAAAACAATTGTTTTTATTCAGTACAGTTGTGACTACACAACTTTGAATCGTTCGATTTTTGGATAATGTAGTAAACTATTTTTGAAATTGCAATTTAAAGCGTGACCACATACCTAAATTTATAATTATCATTTTTTTGACGAAAAAGGTGGCAAACAACCGTGCCACGAGGGCGTGCCACAGGTGCGTTGCCCGCCTCTAAGGTATAGGGATTCCCCTTGAAGTTTCCAATGTCGTATTGGTTTGGAAATATCTTTGCTGGTAGCTGATCCCACAGAGCGGTGGTGCGCGGCAAAAAATGTCTTTAAAATCGCTCACTTGTGAAACGACAAACATTATTCAGGTAATAGCAATTATATTTATTATTCTAGCCATCAAACCAACACAATAAATTCGTGTTGCCGAAATGCAAGACCAAGACAAAGACCGCCTAAGTTTAGCAAGACCAAGACTGACCGAGTAAGACTTGGGCAAGAAAAAGACTAAGTTAACTTCTCATTACATCTTTAGACATGTTTTATAAATCTGGTTGGTCTTTACTATGGTTATGTTAATTCAACCTCAAAATGTTTATTATAATAATAGGTTTTTCTAAGATCTGAAGTAAACCTTAATAAATATCAATAATCTAATAGGTAATTTCAAGACTTGCTGCAAGACCAACACCAGTACCAGGTGTATTGGCGTAAGACCAAGACTGGCTAAGTCAACATTTGTGCAACACTAAAAGAAATTAATATTTTCGTCTTTGAACTTTGCCGCGCTTAGAGCTGTCACTGTCTATGAACGAAATGTCATGTTGTTTTGAATGCTGAGTGATGTTAGAACGTAAGTAATGCTGATAAAAAGTTATCAAAACTTCTTTTAGACAACCACCTACTAAAACAAACAAGACCTACTACTTTTTACCGATCGGGAATTTTTTTAATAGAGAGGTGGTATTAATATTCTTATCGATTTACATTTTAATATTTTTTATATCGTAGTCTAGTGTTTTAAATTGAAAAAGAATCTTTCATAGCAAAAAATAGAAAGAAAATAGAGAAAAATGCATATAAATGCACGACTAGAATCTAAATCATTATTTAAAACGACCGTAAAAATATTTCAAATATTCTTTATACATAAAGACTTGTTTGTATGTAATAAACTATTAATCGTGTTCTCATAATGCATCCTTATTAATTGGTACAAGTTAAGTGGTTTTATAAGCCTTCCATTACGCGAGAGGTGTCAGGTTCGATCCACGGTCCAAATAATTTTTTTTTAATTCAATCTTTGTAACGGCTTGAACATAGCTGTAGCGAGTGTCTTAACCGAGATAAAATCATCTAAGCATACGCCGACGCACTAATTGTAAAAAAAATACACAATAATAAAAACACAGTGATCCAGTGACTTTGTAGGTTATTTTAATGTCCTGCAATTTAATTGTTCTCTTAAATCAGCATTTCTGTTAGTTAAATGAATCAAATAATGCTTTTTGTTTGCTTGCGTCGCGTACACATCCTTCGCTGTTATGCAACTCGACTCATCAATTCACGTCAGCTTACAATGTGACTATTATTATAAATCTAATGGCATTTATACTATTGCTTGTGCACTATTGACTGACATTTGTGGCTTGGTCAATTGGCCACAATGAAATAATGTAATAACGTAAGTGAACCTAATTTAAAATTAAAGCGCCCGTCCCGATTGCTTCATTTGATGAACCAAATTTATTTTGTAGTCGTGGATCTCTCTGGCTGTTGCCTGATATGAATATTTTGAAGATAATTATAAACGTTCATCAAGTGTTATTATATGTGTGGTATTATATATTATATATTTTATTATATTACCATTTACATAAGTCTTTTTATTTTAAAAATAGTGATTATATGTAAAATTTGTAACAAAAAGAAATCGTTAGATGAAATATCTTTAAAAATATCCTAAGAGTATTAATATTTAGTATTTTTTATGGTATAGCGGACCACGGAGCAGATCTCCTATATAGTAAGAGAAAACTGCCGTCCATCACCAACCGCGCCACAGTCCGCGAATTGGTTGTGGCCGGATTTTTACGCCGCTTAAACTGCATTTTAAGGGTCACCGATATCCTCACTCACTCAGCAAAATACAGTAGAAGCACTGTTTCAAGTACAAGTCCCATTTCACGCTGAGTATTCTGTGAGCCCGTGATATCAATTCGGACGAGGCAGCTCAATTAGTGTGTCAGTATATATGCTTCATCATGGCGTGGAAGACCACGGGTGAATATTACCATATTACCACTTACATAAGAAGGATTTTTATTTTAAGTTTGATGGGGTACTTCTTGTACATTTATGAAAAATTTGTAATAAAAAGAGAATTATTAGATAAAGTGTCTTTGAAAATATCTCAAGATTTATTAATATATTATTCAGTGTGGTTTTTATTATATTTTTGAAGGATATATAAGTTGCCTACCTCTAAAAAATTGCTATTTTATGTTTGTTGTTTAATAAACAAATAAAATATTTATTTTCATATTAAGTATAGGTACTAAGATGGCAGAATTATATCTAGATTCGATGCTAAGTTCAATAATTCTATGAACTTCTAAAGCTCTTCTACTAAACAATGTATACAATAACTTTGCTTTAAGTTTGATCTTCAAAGTATTGATCCCTTGAGTTTGTTTATGTAAACTCTATTAAATTGTTTAAGTATTAAATAAAATATAATCCTAATTAAATGTATTTATATTTTATTTTTTGGATATTTAAAATTCATGTTCACATATACCATAAACAAATCATTATATCACAAACCAGATTAATTATATACTTATCTGATCGACATATTACATGCTGAAACATATGCTGACGCAGTTATTAGTCCGGCTTGTCCGAAGTCATACCACGGGCTCACAGAATGCTCAGCATGAAAAGGTACTTGTAATGTATTTATCTGAATGACTGTTGTCCATGGGCGGCGGTGTTCTTTTATATGAGACCAACCTACTCCTTCGCTAGAAATTTCGGCTTTAATAGCTCAGGTTCTTAATGATTATATGAAACACATGGCATTAACAAAAAAACAATTAAACTCTCAAAGTCAAAAATTCTTTATTCAATATAGTTTGAATCTACACCTGGACCGTTCTTCTCCGATATGGACGTGTTCTTGAAAAGTCTGTGATTTTAGTTTTTAAGACGGTGATGTGTTTAAAGTGTTTTACAAACGGTTCTGCGCCCATGGCAACCCGCAGCACTCGCAGGGCCAAGTGGGCGTTACCTGTTAAAATTCTTTTATGAGTTTATTACATAATATTAATCTGTTTATATAATATAATTTCTATTATAAGACAAACTACTTTCAGTAAGGAAGCTAGACGGTTTCCGAGTGAGCTTATATGAACGTTTAGTTTTTAATAGGCCATCTGTTTTCTCACTCAGTACGCTTCAACCTATTGTGAAAATACTTTCACTTTAAACTCTAACCATAAGTTTACGATAGAATATTTCTCAGTTTTTTATTGTTATTCAATTCCATTTCATAGTGGTCATGGAGACCTTAATTAATTTTAATGTAATTAATGTTATTAACATTTATGCATGGTCCAAAGATGATACCGCGGACTCCAATACATATACTGTCGGAACTCTGGAGGTCCGCGAACCACACGTTGAGAAACATTGTTCTAGAAGACTGATTCTACAAATATTTAAAATGGTATCAAAAATATTTTGAAAAACTGAAGAAAGTGGGCCTCGGGGAAGAAGTAGTGTAATTAATTTTTAGTGTAATTAGTTTTACCCATGAAAGAGCCATGCTGACGCACTAATTGGGCCGACTCGTCCGAAGTGATACCACGAGCTCACAGGATATTCAGGGTCAAATGTTAGTTTAACTTGAAACGGTACTTCTACTGTGTTTCACTGAGTGAGCGAGGGTAACAGAGGCTCTTAAAAATGCCGTTTAAGCGGCGTTACAAGCCGGCAACACAACCAACACACGTATTGTGGCGTGGTTGTCCATGGGCAGCTATGCCAAAAAAAATTGTGGTAGAGCTTGATAAAACAAAAGCTGCGGCGTTTTTATAGTTGTAACAAACACATGAAATTCGGGCACTCGTTAATAGAAGCAACGAAGGTGTAATGAACTTTTGTATCGACATCGTTAATGTCTATTTAATATTTTAGCCATTTGTCTATGTATGGTGTCGCGAATATGGGAACGAAAATATTTCGGCTTGAATTATAATTCAAAAATAAAGTAGAAAACCTATCAACTAGTAATAAAACTATCCTTTCCTAGACAAAGCATTACATGAGCTAAGATCATCTAATGTTTACAATATTAAGATTTTAATTCTTGGAGTATAAACTCACTAAAACGCTTCATAGAAATTAAACATTACTTTAATTACCAAACTTGCATTTAACGTAATCTTATTTTCACAAATATAACGCGGAATATAACTTGTTGAACTATAAAATATAATTATTTCTATTAGTAATATGGTAAATGAACCTTTAAAATTATATTTTACTTAACTTTTGCTCTGTGTAAACCAGTTTCGTAATTTGGATTACATCATTGTTCGTCAGTCTTTGAATTGACATTTGCCTAGCCTTGGGGTTAGAGATATTTAATACAACTTAATAAACACTTAGTAATAAATGTACAATCTGTGGGCGATTTTTACCAAACTTAATGAACCACATTGTTTTATTTCAATAGATGGTACCAGTATTACCTTCTCTGGTCAAGTAAATAGTTGTGTGGGCGGATTTTTGCTCTACTTTAAAACATTTTGTTTGAATACTCTAATCGTATAGATTATTATAAGCTAGACAAAATAAATTCAATGTTTAGATTATTTTTAAGCCTAGATTTTTAATTTTTATTTAATTTATTGTTTAGCGGGTAGCCTAGCCGTCGAACCTCCATGTGGTAAGATATCACCACTCATAGAGAACCGCACTATATTACGCACTTTGGTTGTGTTGCCGGCTTACGTGGTATAACTTTACGGGTATATCCTCAATCACTCAGCAAAAACAGTACACATTCCAGGCTGATATTCTGATAGTTCATGGTATCTCTTCGGTCGAGCTGACCCAATAAGTGTGCAGCATATGATTTAGCATGACTCTTCCACGAGTAAAACACTATTAAGACCCTCGGCCACTGTCAGGCCATTTGTATGACCGAATAAATTATAATACTGTAAATTTGATTTAGACCACGGATCGATCCTGGTACCATGTTTGATTACACCCGGTCACGAGACTCTGATTTTACTCATATCTATGCAATAACTATACACGCTGCATATTGCGTTCATTTCCTTAGTAGCCCAGAATTTATTATAAAGAAAAAAATGTTGAATAGACCTTTTTGGTTAGTCCTTCTGGGATCTGTGGCAAAAAAATTAATATAATAAACGCGAAAGTATGTTTCTGTGGATGGATGTCAGTTACTCTTCAATATAAACTGAATGAAAGTTTAAGAAACGGCCGTAATATACATCCTGGATGTAATATTATGTAGTTGGCCAAAATATACTAGAAAGTGTCACTTATGTTGGGTTTGATGGAAGGTGTACATGGCAAGACGACCTCTGCCGGTAACTATATTGTGTACCGGAGACTATATATTCGTAGTGTAACATAAATTATCAGAATTATCGTAGATTAAAATTAAAATATCTAAAATTTTTATTATTTAAACGGTGCCGAGTTAATTACGTCTGGAGATTCAGAATTTAAAATTAAAACTTCAAATGTAATATTTACAACACCCACATGGTATGTATTTTTAGATAAAAGTAATTAGTTTTTTTGAATAAATACCATTATCTATGATAATTAATTCCTAGATCAGTTTTTTAGTTCCAGAGGAATAAAATGAAACAGTTTTTTTTATACTTACTGCAGGTTATATAACCACTCTAGCCACAACAATGTTATTTAAATATTTGTGATCTATGGATTTAATGCCTGCAATTATAGTGATTCCCAACCGTCCGTGGACCCCTGGAGGTCTGCGTGTAAATATATGGGGTTTCCTGATGTCATCTTTAGACCATACGTAATAAATACGTAATTCCAGTTTTTTGCTGTTCATTTTATTAAGGTATCCGTGAAAATTGTCTTTTTTTATACTAAAGCGGACAACGAAGCAGATGGATCTACTATATGGTAAGAGAACACCGCCACCCATGCATTTTATTTGAATCCCTAGAGGTCTGTGACTGACATATGTTGAGAATCATTGAAATAAAACATCTTAACAACATAAACTGTTCTAGGACGTTTATATTTAAAATTGCAAAGTAAGCTATTGAAAAAAGCATTAAAATAATGTTTGTATTTCGGTTTGAACATCGCTGAATTAACCACTTTTTCTGTAGCATTTAGCTGTTTCATTTAGCTTCAGGGTTGCTTCAATTCTTTTGTTTTCTTCGACGATTCTGGGATTATTATGGAGTGAGCCCGAAATAATTCACATTTATTATTATTTAGTGATGAAGAATTAATTAAGAGTTGAGATTTCATTATAGTAGGTACATGGGTATGTACGGACATAAACCGTATGCAAGACTGTTCATTTATCATAGTAAATAGTAATTGCGTCTTTGTCATTGTATAGTCATTGTATACTAAGATCTAGTTACTTGACACTGATGTCATCAAGTATCGCAATAAATATACCAATTTCATGCCTTTTCATGATTAATGGTTTGTTACAACAATCAATTATTAAATATTGTTACAAGAGTATCAAGTGACGTATTAGGTAAAATTTAAATAAAATTCCTATTATAAGTAATATATTTTACATACGTTAGAAATAAATACATAATATTAGTCAGAGAATGAATACGAAATAAGAAACGATAAGACCACATTTTATACTTTTTTATTTGGTTTAATCTTCAACTAAAATTATGCATTTTTTAAATGGAATTGGTGGCAAACAAGCGATTTTCCGCCCATGGACCACCTAGCCCTTGCAGAGCCTCAGGTGTGTGGCCAGCCTTGAAATTAAATTGGACTTGAAAATTAAGAAAACAATTATGAATCATTGCTATTTGTGGAAAATCACATTTGAATGTACTTTTTTATGATTTTTGGCGTAATGTTATGAATGTAGCAACGAAGTTACTTAATGAACGAATTGAGTTTGATTCGGTTTTTAACTGGTACCAAGATCAAAATCGTTCTTATATTCACAAATTAGAAAGCCGTGTAGCTTAATGGTTTTAAAAGTGTACCATAAAGCGAGAGGTATCGGATTCGAATCCCGGTCCGGACAATTATAATTTAGTTTATAATTTATTCGGTCTCTGGAGGGACTTGATAATGGCCGGGCGAAACTCTTGATACTGTCGCACCCGTGGGAGAGCTATGTTGAAGCATAATATGCTGACGCACTATTTCGGACGGCTTGTACGAAGTGACGTCTCGGGCTCACAGAATACTCACCGTAAAGTGGTACTTCTACTGTTTCGTAGAGTGAGTGAGGATATCGGAGGTCCTTAAAAAAGTGCCGCTTATGGCACAAAAAACCGACAACATAACCAATGCGCGGACTGTGGCGCGGTTGCTCATAAGCCGCGGCGTTCTCTTACCATATAGGAGAACCATCTGTTCCGCTGTCGGCTACAGAATAAATTCATTTTTGAAATTCGTTTTTATGTTAAACTTTATGTAGTACATAGTACCTTTTATAGATTACAGTGATGTAGATAACAAAGAGACATTAAAGACAGTGTGAGACACATTTTTCCTAACAAGGGCAGGGACCTTGATGCCCACTCACTGATATTGGCTGGTTTTAATATGGGTAATTGCAGCTAGATTGAGAATTGTCCGTCAGGCGATCCACCCACGTTTAACTGATTAATAATTGTGATATACTTTTTGTTGTGTCTTTAGTTAATTTGTTTATGGTTTACCGTCTGGAACGAAACTACCAACACAAATAAAATAATAAAGTGGTCAAAAGAGTAATTAGTATAATTTATAGTTTTAGCGAGGTGTCAGTCGAAGCGTGACAATATTTGAAGCTATTTTTTTGACACGGTTGTTTAAATTAATGTTTGATATTGAAGTGCTTATGGTATTCAGAAGATACGACCTACCAATATTAAACTTCATCTTAACCTTCAGATACTGCAGAAGTTATAATACTTTATATAATGTTAGCGGGAAATTTAAATTCTCATATCTACAACAAAACAGGCCCCGAATGTTGGTACTCTACACTATGCGACTGATATCCTCACTTTAATTCAGTATTACTGAATTAAAATAGATTTTTTTTTATTCTATAGTGGACAACGGAGCAGGTGGTTATCCTATATGGTTGAAGAACACTGCCGCACATGAACAATCGCGCCACATTCCGCACATTTGTTGTGTTAGCGGCTTTTTACACTCAGCGAAACACATTACAAATATCGTTTCACGCTAAGTATTCTGTGAGCCCGTGGTATCACTTCGAACGAGTCGGCCCAATTAGTGCATCACCATAATATGGTCTAGCATGGCTCTCCTACGGGTGCCACAATATTAAGACACCTGCCCAGCCACTGTCAATACTCGAGCACTTCCAGAGACCGAATAAATTATAAATGAAATTATAATTATCGGGACCGGGATTCGAACCCGATACCTCTCGCTTCATGGTACTTTTTCAAAACCATTAAGCTACGAGGTTTTGAGATGTACGTACTATTAGAAGTAATTTATGTGCGTGATCATTATAAACTAGTTTATTAATTAGTTTATAAATATCTAAATTTTGTTTGCCGACATAATATAAATAAATCAAAGTCGAGTTAGTTTCACAATATGTAACATAAGAACGACTGGAAAGTTGGATGAAATTTGATTTGAATTGAATTTTTTTTTAAATTTAAATTTGAATTCGAAATTTGTGGGAGAGATATGCTGAAGCATACGCTAATGCACTAATTGGACCGGCTCGTCCGAAGTGATACCACGGGCTCACAGAATACTCAGTGTTAAACGGTAATTATTTCACAGAGTGAGTGAGGATATCGGAGGCCCTTAAATTTTCCATTTAGGCGATTTAAAAAGCCGGCAACACTATGCGTGGACTGTGGCACAGTTGTCCATGGGTAGCGGTTTTCTCTTACCCATATAGTAGATCCACCTGCTCCGTTGTCCGCTATACTGTAAAAAAAAGTATTTTGGATTTCAGGACGTATTAACATTGCAATATTAATTATACCATCAATTAATTTGGCGGCTCAGCCTTATCTAAGGATGCCTAGGGGTTC
Source organism: Delias oraia (assembly GCA_018230265.1). Taxonomy (NCBI): domain Eukaryota; kingdom Metazoa; phylum Arthropoda; class Insecta; order Lepidoptera; family Pieridae; genus Delias; species Delias oraia. Next base: position 16,753 of record DWCF01000969.1, read on the forward strand.
ATGATTTGGCTAGAAGACGGTTGTCGTCTTCAGAAATACTTGTAATAAAAAAAGATGAAACCATGCAATATTTGGGAGAAGTGTATAAAAATATACAACTAATGTTATATTAAAATTAATTCTGGAATTTCAAAGTCACCTTAAATCTATTCGTACGTCAAACGCGTGTTTTTATAATATTGGTATAATGATCACCTTGAAGGTAAATTCAAACAAAATACAAAAGTAAACGTTGACTAGATCATTGTTAGATTTTTTATTCTCTAGTGGACAACGGAGCAGGTGAGACTCCTATATAGCAAGAGAACATCGCTGCCCTTGAACAACCGCGCCAGAGTCCGCGCATTGGTGGTGTTGCCGGCTTTTCGTGCTTAAGCGGCAGTTATCCGATATCGTCACTCATCTACGAAAACCAGTACAAGTACCGCTTCACGCTGACTATTCTGTGAGCCTGTTCATCACTTCGGATGAGCCGGCTCAATTATTGCGTAGCATGTATTCAGAACTGCACATTTATTAGCATAAAATTATATTTGACCGTAAATATATTTAAGAATAAGGAAATACAGAAACAGCATGACGATAATTTATAAGTATAAATTGTTGTCTTCTATTCGTCATATCATGTTAGTTAAAGATAGCTTCCTACAAATAATAGCGGAAATGTTTAAAAGAATATTTATAACAATATTATTTTACGAAACGGTAAATGCTTTAGCTAAAAAGGTGGCAGTTCCGATACAACCAGTTTCCTGACAAGGAATTTTAATAAAAAGTTCTTAATGAACAAAAAAACCTGAATTGTTTCATTGTGTTGTGGTGAATTGGTGACGGTTCTTCTATTCGTAACAATTCAGCTCCACCTATGGACAATCGTGACTCAATCCGTGTGTTGGTTGTGTTGTCAGATTTTTACGCCTATAAGCGGTATAACTGTGGCACCTGTTAACATTTGGGAAAGCCTGGCTGAAGCATATGCGGACGCACCAATTAGGCCTGCTCGTCCAAAGGGATACCAAGGGCTCACAGAATACTTAGCGTGAGATGGTAGTTGTTTTTGATACGGTGCTTCTATTGTCTCGCTGAGTGAGTGAGGATATCGAAGACCCTTAAAAATTCCTCTTAAGAGGCGTAAAAAGCCACCAACACAACCAATACGCGTACTGTGGAGCGGTTGTGGATGGGCGGAGGTGTTCTCTAATGGAAGACTTACGTCTCTCTACTTATTATAGGAGCCACTTTCTCCGTTGTCCGCTATACCATAAAATAAAACCAGTGTGATTTTGGAACTTCCCTCTCTCAGAAAAACACAGTACAAATAGTGATTTACGCTGGTAAGACAGGGTTGAGACTCTCGCCCTGGCATTGTCAACCGCTTTCGAAAACTGAAAACTATTTAAAAACTGAATTCAAATTTCTATTCAGACCGGGGTTCGAACCCATGACATTAACGCACATAGCAAGACCGCACGGCTATGTGGCTCTTAAATTATTATGCTTTAATTAATTTTAAACATTCAAACTTATCTTAATTATAGTAATAAATTGTATATAATTGTATACTTAGATTGACTTCAGATATTGCGATGTCATAATTGTATTGTCAACTCCGTCTAAAGGTCAGTGGCTATCAAATCAATCAACAAAGCGTGGCCTCACTAATAAGCTGAATACGTGTTAATAGAAACACATATTTGTAAACTTAGTTATTAAATTTTATTATCACTTAATATATCTTAGAACTTATGATTTATGGAAATAATATGTAACTGATCATTGGGTCAGTTACATAGATCATTGGATCTATTATGTTTCCAATTTATAAGAGTTATAAATTAAAATTATATTATATTAATTATAAATTTTATTTTATTTATAAAATATTTATAATTAATTAATTTATAATAAAACTATAACCTATAAAATTTGTGTAGCGCGAGATATATTCCCAATTTGGAATTCATAAAAAAATATTTAAATTTTGTTTATCAAAATATACTTGTACTATATTTCGCTGAGTGAGTGAGGATGTCGGAGACCCTTAAAATGCCGCTTAAGTGGCGTAAAAAGCCGACAACACAACCAACGCGTGGAATGTGGCGCGGTTGTCCATGGCCGGCGGTGTTCTCTTACTATATAGGAGACCCACCTGCTCCGTTGTCCGTTATACTTAAAAAAAATGAGAATAACATAGAGACACAACAGCTTTTTTAAGAATCGTCCATTCCTACTAGTCCAATCCTTTGATTCACTGTACGAGTTGCTTACCTAACTGTAAGCGTTTTTAATCTTCAATCAACTTGTGGACAACAGAGCATTGAAACTTCTTTGCGTACTTGTTTTAAATGTACATAATATTAAGTATGTAATATTAAATCTTTTTATTGATGATAGAAATTACTTCTAATCTTGTTTTTTTATATGTAAGTTATATAGATGAAAATATAAAGAAGTTTTAATAGCAATTGTATTTGAACACCGGCGTAATAACATTTTTCATATATAAAAATAAAGTCATAAAGGAATCTTTATCTCTTAATTTATAACAAAAAAGCAAAACTACTTAAAATACTTCGGTAAAAAATGTAGATTTTAAAAACTACTGAAGATCTACTATCCTGTCCTGATGGTCCTGATGGTAGAGAATAGCTCTTAGGTTTTGTATAGGAATTTTTGCATATTTTTGTACGAACCGCTCTCAAGGAGATATGAAAACTGTTCAGTTGTAAAAATATAATTAATATAGCCCGTATGTTTGTAGTAATCTATCGATGGCCTCAATTGCTTCATTTCCTACTCATGTAATATTTAATTTCTTATGTCTATTCAGGTGGGGTACGTCACTACTTTGATTTGCGGTAAACGCAGGGCATCTTATGTAACAAACTTTCACCATACATTAAGTAGAGAGAGTCCCTGAGATGGCCCATTACTAGATTACTTTTCCGTTACGTAACCATGATATATTGCTTAGAGTTTTCTAGGCTAGAGCCCTGTTAAATTACGATACGATATTCTGTAAGGAGTTGTTATTTTACGTTTCATATTACCATGTCCAATTCAACCTCTTTGTAGAACAGGTGATGTCTTAAAGAAATAAAACGTTGTTGCTAATTTTTTAAACTACTTGATAGATGGCGGTAATTGTACCCTAAGATTGCTGATATTATCTATATAGATACTAGATAATATATATATGTTAAGATAATAATAATTATATTCTGTGGTCGGATAGTAGTCTATGGAATTGTCTATTGCATACTCTTTGGGATCTCATTTTTGTTTTTTTGTATGATTCATTGATTTCTGATTTAAAAAATTAGACTGGTTAATTTTGTAACTAACATTGCAATGATTAAATTAAATGTCGTGTTATTTCTTGCAGAAAAATAATTGTTACATTAATAACAGTTTATGTTTAACAAAGTAGGTATGTAGGTAAGTACTTAATAGTTTCTTGCAGCGTAAGTCAATATTGCATGTCATGCGATTCACAAGAAATACATAATATATAACTCAGATGCTATCTGTTTGTCTCAGTAAAACTGGAGCGATTTGGCTGTTTTGAATTTGAAATATTAGTGGATGTTCAGGACCAGGTAAACTCGGACAAAAATAAATAAAAAGTCAAGAAAAGTACTAAACATTTATCTCCAATATAAAATACCTGTATGATGTTTCTGTATTGTAAATTCATTAAGTCTTGACTAGGTTATACACAAAAGTATGATGCAAAGTCAACCAGATCACATAATTAAAAATTTCTGTGACGCGGTTGTCCATGGGTGGCAGTGTTCTCTTACCATATAGAAGTCCCATCTGCTACGTTGTCCGCTATACCATAAAAAATAGGTATACATACGAGATGTTTATATATAATTATTAAAACCATTGAATGTGTGGACACCAATCGATGGGCTACACAGAACTTGAATTAAAGATGGAATAATTATTTAAAAATAGTATATCTGAAGTGACAGAAAATGCACATTGTATTTGGACGGCCGCTACCGATGAGCAAGGTCTTCCTATCAGGAAGAAGGAAAAATTATTCTCGCAATTGTCGCTGCCAGCCTTGGACCTTGGCTTCTGTTGGCCGTTGTGATGTACCGATTAATTTACTATTTTATGTGTAATGTTATTACTTAAGTCTTGGACTGCCAATTAAACCCCTTAACTTACATTTTTAGTTTTTTGTAATTCTTACCTTTTATTATTATTTTTGTATACGTAAGTTTAACTAAATAAATCATTTAGTATATACCATTTGAATGTGTAATATATTTAAAACTAGGAACACAGGTATTACTCTGGTATAAAAAATTTCCCCCAGTGAGGATAAATGCATTCATGCATGCACTTAACAAAGAACGTAATTATTAAATTGAAATAATATAATAGTTAATTAATTAATTATTAATTATGCTATAAAATAGAATTAGATGAATACTTTCTTCATTCTTTTTTAAGATGAGGATATTCTTTTTTAACATTCATCATCATCATTTCAGCCGTAAGACGTCTACTGCTGAACATAGCCTGAACCTTTGGACCTCCATGCTCGCCTGTCCGAGCTGACCTGCATCTAGTGAGTTCCGGCGACCTTTTTATGAACATCTGTCCACCTTGTGCGTGTACGTCCCACGCTGCGCTTGCCACTCCACTCCACTAACACTTTTCGGCCCCATCGATCATCTGCTCATTTTTAGCATTGTCAACATGAAATTACCTTATAAAGAAACGTTAAATAAAAATATTACAGAGGATTTTGTGGTCGGTTGATTGTAGCATCTCATTCGCACGCCGGCATTTACAGTTTACAAACGGTGATTGTAATCTATACATATAAAATAAAGATGTAAATGGAGACTGTACATTAATGGTAAAAAAAATACATATTTAATTATATTTTTGTAAAAAATTAATTTAATTATTACTATGTGCAATTGTATTAGAAAACTAGACTACACTAGAGTAGAGAAGATACTAGAAAATTATTATTAATAACCTATTTAAGGTATTTTTTCAAAAATAAATATAATAAACTCAAATATCCCAAAGATATTATAATTATTTATTTATTTATAAGCTCAACGTCCAATGACTTTGTTGTGGCCAACATGTGCCTAAACTAGGTATCTTGGCACGTTTCAAATAGATTCGCTCCACTCAGAATGAACACAGTAAAGAGAAAAACTAAGTTTAAGACTATGTGTATAAGGACACTTTGAAGGATTAAATATTCTATTATCTACTAGTGAGCTATTAACTGAAAACTGATTTATATTGTATTAAAAAAATTAAAACCATGTAACGAAGGTTCCCAGTGAAAGACAAAAATCTGTTAACACTAAAATCTAAATCGTTACACTTAGTCATGTTAAAGTGAATGATCAGAGCCAGGTTGAGATGTTAGTGTAAAAGATATAAGTTTCAATCTCCCAAGCGGAACTATAGACATTTTTTCATTCGAAATAGCGGACTATCCAGTGATATTATCTATGCACGATTTTCTTAAGTACGATTTATTCAAAATTACATTTTCACAATCTAAACTTGTATGGTCTTAAATGTTACAGTTTATTAGCTCATTAGAAAAAAAATAACTATTTATAAACACATTTTAAACTAATGTTACTTTTCAATACCTTATATCACAATCAATTATTAAATTTATTATAATTGTTCATAAATTCCTAACTACTTTATATAATTTTTATATTCTTTGCTTTATAATTGCACCCGTGCAATTTTCTCCTGTGGGAGAGCCATGCTGAAGCATATGCTGACGCACTGACAATGGGCTCACAGAATATTCAGCGTGAAATGGTACTTGTACTATGTTTCGCAGAGTGAGTGAGGATATCGGAGGCCTTTAAAAGTGCCGCTTAAAGGCGTAAAAAGCCGGCAACACAACCAATGCACGGACTATGGTGCGGTTGTTCATGGGCGGCGGTGTTCTCTTTCCATATAGGAGACCTACCTGGTCCGTTGTACGCTATAGAATAAATAAATAAAAAAAAAACAATCTGTTAAGCCTATGAAAATTGTCTATTTGCGAATGTGTATGGTAAAATACTTTAGCTAGAACATGCCAGTGTCCAGCGCAAGCGCAGCTCAGTACAGCGTATATCGGAAAGGATCGGATTCTCACGGCCGACCACGATATTAGCGGTCACTTTTCGCAGAGCGCTAACGCGGATCTTATGGATAAGCTATTCCCCTTTTTGCACATGTATCTTTTATGGACTTTACTTATAAAGTTTATTGTTTTAATGTAGAAAGTTTATTTTATTTTATATATTATTTATGCTCTTTAATATATCTTAAATGTATCATATATGTTAAATGTTTTTCGTTGACTGTCAATAAGCTGAGACCAAAACAAACATTACTAGATAATACAACTATTAGTTCCTTTACTGATACCTCCTGTACATATATCGATTCTAAGCTTGCGAGAAATGTATCTACTGCCTATTTCCTTTTAATAGGGAATTATGGAAAATAGAATAATAGATGTCTTACATACACTTCCATTCAAGTACTAAAAGAAAAGAGTATAAAAATGTGTTAAAAAAACATTTTTGTTGTTTTTGAGAACAATATATTTTGTTGTTCTGAATACATATAATTTATTTATATTAATTTCGAGCAACTGTTTGATACTATACGGTCTTGGATGTAGTTGGAAATAGGTAAATATCTTAAACGTAAATATAAAAATAAGCGCTTGGGAGAGCCATGCTAAAGGATATACAGATGCACAAATTGGACCGACTCGTCAGAAGTGATATCACGGGCTCACAGAATACTCAGTGTGAAATGGTAGTTGTATTTGAAACTGCTTTTTACTGTGTTTCGCTGAGTAAGTGTGGATTTCTGAGGCCTTTAAAAAAATGTCGCTTTAGTGGCGTAAAAAGCTGCCAACACAACCAATACGTGGACTCTGGCGCGGTTGTTCATAGGCGGCGGTTGCCATATAGGAGACTCACCAGCTCCGTTATCCGCTATACCATAAAAAAAATAATTTTGTTGCCGTATCTAAAGTTAGCACTCCCAAATGGAGGCATTACAGTGCGCGTACGCCTCTCCGCTCTCCTTGCTCAGTTTATTTATTTAAATATGCGTGAACTTCGCTCGAACTCCTTTGTCTAGTGCTTTGTTACTTGAACAGGCTTCTTCCTATTGCTGGCTATTTTAGTTATAGCCAATTACGAATAGTTTATTTCAAATTAGGTAAGCATTACTATCTATTGTGGTGGAGTAAAAGGCGTACATTTATATAAATGAGATGTAGTCTACGTACTGTTTGAAGTCGTAAAAATATACCTACCTACTTAAAATTTATCCATATCGCCAAATAAGGAAAAACATTTTATAAAAACTAGGCACAGGTAAACTGTATATTCGCGTTTCAGATCAGAAGTGTCCCATGACAAAGAAAATGCAATTACAGATATATACTCAAAGAGGTAACTTGCTTGAAAGATAGGAATATAGTTTTTAATAAAATAGTAATTAAGTACTTTTGTAATAGGGATCAAGGCTTTTTTATTTAATTTTATACTGCCATAAATAATCGTCATCAAACAAAATTTGTTCTTTTTGGCATTTGTAAAGTATTCACAAGATTAATTTTATATTAAATATGTTTTAAATTAAGACAATGGTTATTTAAAACCATTTAATATGTAGATGTTTAGCGAGGATTACACTGTGCTTGCGCAAGCTCATAAATCGAGACGAGAAATCCTCGAACAGTTGAATCATAAAATATTTTGCGCACCTAAAATAAAATAATAACATTACCGTGGCAAAATTCCTTACTCGTATATTCCTGGTGCGAAATTTGAAGTCGCCTTTTTGAGTTCAGTTCGATAGGGTCCAGTTTTACGATCGTTTTGTGCGCTTCAAGTTTGTATGTTTGGCAGTTTTAGTACTCAGACCGAAAATGGCTCTTTAAAGAATTTCTTGGTACTTGTAAATTAATGTTGGTGTAATAAATTTGTGGGACGAGTCATCCCTCAGGCGCATCAATGATTGTCCCTAAAGTGTTACTTAATTATATTTCACTGAAATATGAGTGCGTTTATACGCATCAGCGTAGCTAAGCTGTATTCTGAAAAGCAATTAATTTGTTAACTTAATATCTTCTTAGGCTTTTAGTCAGTACTGAGAGTTTGAGTGTATTAAAATAGGAAGTTTATTCAAATAAAAACCAATCTAGATACACTGAGAAGTGACAGCATTCCAATAATTCATCCATAGAAGACTTTACAGTCAGAGTACTTCGCATATAAGCATAAAATTGGCTACGATTCCTAGCTAAGGTAATTGTGTGGGTGAATCTTATTGGCGGGCTGGAGACAAACTAAAGCTTACCATACTCATGACGACTGCCAGCCCTCAGAATAACATCACATAAGGGTCTCTCTTGTTAATAATTGTATCCGATCGCAATGTGTATGCCAAGCCTTAGATTCTGGATACAGGAAGGTTTCACAAATAAAATATGTGACTGAGGCGACGTCGAGGTGCCGGCGAGATGAGGCTGCACAGCCTGGAGGGAAAGAGAGAAAATATGAACTTTACTTAGTGGAAAGGAGAAAGTAATATCACTTGGCTATCTAGAGAAACGCGAGCACCTCATTTAATCGGTACGCGCTTCGTTCTTATAGTCTACAAAACATTTTCAGAGTAACCTCCGTTTATTTAGCTTGTAAAGAATTATTTTATGATTATAATTTTCCGTTTGTACTACTTTAGAATACGTCTCATAATAGAAAAATAGAACTTCATAGAAGTTTCTGCATTACAATGTCTATTTTCTAAACCAAGTTGATGGATAATTTTTCTTCGTAGTTACCCAAGCAAAACGTTTATTAGAACCGAGGACATTTAACGTAACACATTAATTATCAGTCATGGGAAATACTTACTTACAGAGACTTTTAGTAGACAAAAAGTAAGACGAATTTATAAATTAATGTAATAATCTAAAATCAAAGCGTTGCCAGTAGTTTACATCCTTCTTTCCTATCAGGTTATACTCAATATTTTCTTGTTACCTTTATTGTAAATAAGTTTAAAAATTCATCTTAAAATCTAAACAAATTGAGAGTTTTTAAAATAATGTTTTTGGTTTGAAACCTTGAGAACATGCAAAAATATTCCATATACTATAGTTTTAAGCGCTTACAAACAAAAGTAACTTATTGCAAGATGCCGGCGGCTCAGCACAGGTTACATATTGTCATAAACCCACACAGTGTCGGGGACTATTATCCGGCCGAGTTGGATTACTAGGAAACATTACTAAACACCGTTAAATGTGAAGCAATTTATCTCAGCCGGGTAGTGCTTAACATTGCGGGGAAACGGCCGCTATGTCTTGATCTCTATTGGATAGTGAGCTCTTACATTTCGAAATCGATTTTCTATATTAACCTGTATTTGATAGAGGTTCTATGCAAGGCTATATCGATCGTTATAATGTATGTATATTCAATTTTTTACTGCTATTGTTTCAAATAATTCACTAAAAACTGTTAACATTTACATAAAACTTTATTTTTTTAAATAATAAAATATTATCATATATAGCATAAAATATACATAAATAAATCGTTTTCCCGCAGACTATAGAAAAAAACATAATTAAATGTGGTTCAAGGTCAACCTCAAATCCAATAAGTCAGCTGATAGTTCAATTTTAGTGTAGCAATCCTGAGGAGTGATCAAATAAAGGGTTTTGGGGAACAAAGAGGTCGGATCAATGTAACGGATGCATACTAATGTGGGATAAATACCAACACATCACACTCACACGAGAACATTTTGCACAGTGTACGCAAGCGGGCAATGCAGGGCTACCGCTTTTTGGTCGATTTTGATTATTTTTTGCGCTGTGAACAGGATACAATAATTTCTCGTTTTAAACAGTCTTTATGCGCTGATGCGTTTGTTTTGAGACCGAGACCGCCAAATCAAGATCATCAAGTCAAAACCTTTTTACGATGGACGTTATTTATAACTTATAAGTTTTGTCATTCAATTCAACAGCGATGATCATAATACAATAATTATTTGATATAACAAAAAGATGGTTCATTCAAGTACGCTAAGATTTACTTGAATCATATTTTATGAAATTGTGTAATGTACAATAAAAATATAACAGTAGCTTTAGCATGCTTAAAGCGAATTAAAACAAAAAATATACATATTTCTCAACCCTGACTTTAGTTTGCGTCATTGTCAAAATTATGTACTTTTGGTAAATGCTACCAGCTACCGCCTGTTACAAATTCACACACTATTCAGTTTGATGCTCATTTCTGGTTTTGATACCATTTCTCTTATTACGAAATGTAATAAACAAAACTTTGAATATCTTCGTTTACATTATAAGGATACAATGTCAGACATGCCCGATCTGTGCGTAGACTAAACTTACTAGAGAGAAATTTACACTTATTTTAAACGTAAGAGTTGATTAAATAATTATATATAAAAATTGAAAACAGTAGACAGAAAAAGGGCGGCAATCGTGCGCATTAATGTTAAGTAGCACTTGAAGCATCGAAATCCCCACTTAATGCACATAATGCGCCAAGCGCCGTGCGCGTGTCGATCGGACACAATAAATAGTCCGATCGGCGCCAGTTCTAATTCGCTATGCCGACTTGTGTTTTGCCAGATCCTCTCAGTATTCTTCGGGAGTACGAAGGGTCACCGCGTTCCCTTGAGCCCGGAGGCAAACCAGTTCCAACATTTCAATATCACACCGATATAAGCGATACAACCAACCCGTTTATTTACGGCTCGTACATCACATCGTGCTCGACTAATAGTGAGGATTGACTTGCCTACGGAATGTTCCGGGGCTGCTATTCATTTGCCGACACGCACTCTATAGCGACGCTTTTCAAACATCATAGCCGGTGGTGATAATTAAGAGCAAAGACGGATATTTCAAAATTCTAACAATATGGCGCCTAAATTTGCATTGAATTTATTTAGAACTATCTGACTACCTAGTATTTGATAGTAATGCAAAAGATTGTGCAGTAATTAGATAGAAAATCTAACATTTCATTTATATGCATCAGTTTAAACTGGTGTAATGTCGATCATAATTTTTTTTCCAATGTTATGAACGATAATTATTTGGTCTTAAAAATATCAAACAAAATGTACAATATAAAACAAATTCTTAAACGTATTAATTGTAAATTAAACTATATTTCTCAGGATTATTATATTTAGATTTAATCAAAAATATTGAAGCAAAATGTACCTAAAACAACAATAAATTATAAGTTTCATAGTACCAGCAAAGCTGGTAAAGCTACATTTCTCTCAAGAATCCCGTAAATCAAAGACAATGTTATCTATTAAGGAAGTTCAGTACATCCAATAAACTTTGAGACTGGCTGTGTAGTCAAACAGTTAATTCCAGAAACCTGATGCGCTCTTCTATTAAAATAAAACTATTGAAACACATTTGAATTTCAATATTACATCGATCAGTGAACCCCGCAGCCGTGGTCATTAAAAAATCTTTACCTAAACTTTTTATACCCAACTTTCCCTACACTTATTCAGACATGAGATCCTGAAAAGCAGAAAATAATAAAAAAAACATATTATGTCAAAAATTCGGTTTTAATGTCAAAAAACTGTCAACCGCTGTACAATGTTAATTGATATGCAGGAAATAACTTCACATGGGAAGACATGTTTTGAAAATTAATTAATAAATATATTTTTAAAATAATCACATTACATGCAACCGTACGCAGTGTTGCGTTCGTCGGGTATCACAGTGTTATTTCAAATTCGGACCGCCATTCGAACTGTAGTATGGACGCACTTATTGGCGCATATTCGATAATAGTCAGCAAATACGATGAGTTATCGCTGATCTAAGGTCGTCGGCCGCGGTACCGTTCCACTTGCCCCTGCGACGAAACTTAACACAATGGTACATTTTCTAACTATTTCGGATGTGGCATTATTTATGATATAGCGGACAACGTAGCAGGTGGGTCTCCTATATGGTAAGAGATCAACGCCACATCACCAACCGCGCCACAGGCAGCGCATTGGTTATGTTGTCGGCTTTTTACGCCGCTTACGTAGTTTTTAAGGGTCTGCGATATTTTCACTCCCTCAGCGAAACACAGTTGAAATACCGTATCATTCATAACTACCGTTTCACGCCTCGGCGACAAAGATTACCCTCGCAGAAGACACAATATCTTCTGTGAGAGTGATTCTTTTAGTTTAAGTATAATCAAAAAATATATATATTTTTTTTATTTCTATTAAAGTTGATATGAAATACTTTTATTTTTTAAGACCATTGTAACTTTCAGTATTTTTTATATAATGTCAATCTACTTGTGTTATAGAAATACAAAGAATAAATATTTTATTATTATAATAAAAGTAGAATTTAGAAATTTAAAATCTTTAATTATTTATTACAATGTTAATGTTTTAAATGACGCATCCATAGTTTCGTCGCTCTGAAAACTATTAGAAGAATTTCAACGTGACCATTCTGCTAATCAAATTTTGTAACTGCGGTTACAATACCATCAGTTTTTTCAGTATAACAATTATTTTATACCGTTAAGTAAAATGAATATCCGTGACCGTTGCTAATATACTTAGGAGTCGGTATCTTTTGTAAGCTGGTAGAACCAAGAATCTTATAGTTCTTTTAGCACTATCAACAACAGCCACTATAGAAAAATAGTTCGTTGTTGTCAGTCTATAACAGAGTGATCCAATAATGTTCAGTTTTAACTATATAGTAGCCAATGAATGGTTATTTAAATAAATTTAATGTTTAATTTATTATTATTTTAAGACTATTAGATTAAATAATTATTAAATCAATATATTATTTACATCCTTGAAATCTTCATGGGTTTATGTTTCGAAGCATGTCTCGTTGATACACCGGTTCAAAGTTCAAACCCTTGGAGAAAATGTGTCGGTTGATCATCCAATTTCCCGTAAAGAAATTTATTAGGCTTTATACAGATATTCTTCTAGTAGTAATAGTAGGTTTTTACTATAATGTACTATAGAACATAAAAACGAAAATAAAAAAAAAACAGGTCAACAACAAACAAAAACAAATTAAATCTATATCATAATTTTTAATTTTCTGTAATTAATTAACTAATATGTAATTGTTTATAATAGTTAAGATTTTATATTCAACAATTTAAGCTGCAATACCTACCCAAATATACAAAAGAACTGATAATTACCGCTAATGCTGTGCACGTTGAGCGGTGCCATCTATAATCTCTATACAAAACTAGGAAGCTCGTCGCCTCTGAACTTCGCGATCTGTGACATGGATTATACACATTGTATTCTTATTTCCTTAAGATAAACAATGTGTTTCATCGATGGGGAAGTTTTTAAAACATCTTTTCCTTGTTTCCGCAACTTTCTAAGATTTATCATTAATTTTCCTTTGTGATTTAACACCACGGAGGCTTAACGATATAAATTATACAGACAAGAACAATTTTTGATTGCTCATTGGAGTTTGAACGAAATTCATACAATAAGTAGAATTTTATAGATACTGCGAGTAAAGTAAATACGATTAGTTTTATCAAAAATTTGTCTGTCTTTATGTTTGAATGTGTGTTTTCGCAGTATTGTTGTAACTAGAAAGCCAATGTATCAGAATGATTATTTATTATGAAATTATATTATATTATGAAAATATTTTCCAATACAATTATTATGCGAACAAAATTTCACCAAATTCATAGTAATTTAGAAAAAACGGCGCGAGTGCAGTTAGATACTGTTACAAAGGTTGAAGTTAACTGTTAACTCAATCAGATGTAGTTTCACTTAAAATCTATTGGCATTTGAACTGTTTACAACTGAATGTCCCGCGGATATCACGATATACGTCCACACGAATTGGATCTATAAGTGCACAATTGCATTTACTATTAAAACATTAAAAATATACAGACCATAATTCTTACAGAGTGTGTTCCACGAAAGCTCTAACTGTAACGTTTTTTTATTCTATAGCGGACAACGGAACAGTTGGATCTCTTACAGTAAGAACACACCGCCGCCTATTGACAACCGCGCCTGAATCCATGCATCGGTTGTGTTGCCGACATTTTACGCCACTTTTTAAAAGCCCCCGATAGCCTTACTCTCTCAACGAAAAATAGTAGAAACCTAGTTTCAAGTGTAACTACCATTTCACGCTGGGCTCACAGAATGCTACTACTGGTACCTACTTGTAGTGTGTTTCGCAGTGTGAGTGAGGATATTGGAGGCTTTAAAAGTTTCGCTTAAGCCTCGTAAAATGCCGGCAACACAACCAATGCGCGGGCTCTGAAGCGACTGATCATGGGCAGTGGTGTTCTCTTACCATATAAGAGACCCACCTGCTCCGTTGTCCGCTATAGAATATAAAAAATAGTATGAAGGCAAGTGCCTTATAAATTTTGTTGCGCCATAAATCTATTTAGGAGCTTAATATAAACATATACAAAGCTAACATTATTTCTCATAATATGAATATCCAATTACTCAGAACTTATCAACAATGGCTGCTATAAAAGCCATAAACGTCACGATCTTTGGTGTCCCGTGGTGTGCGGGGAGATCTCTTAACGAGCCTGATCCACGTCCTCGGCCAAAGAATATCTGCTGAATAGATACAGCATTTAAATCCAATACAAAACTGTAATAACCTTGACATATGTTTCAGATTATACGAAACTAAGTTAGTTTAGTATTTGTAATTAGCAACTTTGTCTTTTTTCAAAGTATTTCTCTCACCATCAATCAATTATTACTAAAACATTTATAAAATGTATTTCTTTAATGTTTTGGATAAATTTTTGAAAACATAATAGAATTTTAAATTTCTTTTTTTACGAATATAAACCCAAAAGTATGACAGCTACATAATAATTTTAAAGTATCAATTTAAAATATTGATGCTTTTAATTAACTTCCTGTAAGTGATCTGTGAAAATAGTCTTTGGCTGGCCTAGTATGGCGAAGACAGGCGCGCGCGCAGGTCAGTGGGTTCATTGACCGGCCCGTTACGCGGCTTACGTAACGTAGCTTACGGGCTCGTAGCTCGCATTAGCTCGATCCCGTAGCACATTTTGCACCGCCACTCCTGCGCAGTTCGGCGCTGTGACAAGCAAAATATACTAGTAAATATTAACGTTATATAGGTATTTATTATTCAAGACTTTAACATTATAAGATTGCCACAGTACTTTTTACAAAATTTTATAATAATTATATCATCTGTGCTGTAAATTATATTATAATTGTTCTTGTTTGAATTTTATTATTTAATGTATGAAGTTTACAATAATAATTATAAAACTATTACTTTCAAGGTTTTTAGACCACGAACAACATGCTGTGTGAAATTATGATCTCATATCTGTGTATCTGTGTGTTTTATGTGCGTTATATTTATATTAAATAAGTAAAACAACTATTAGTCGTTCAAAGTGTAAATTTAAAGTTAATTAACTACAAATTATTATGATACGATCTAATCTTAGAGTAAGTGTTTATGTTGCTTAATACTTTGCTAAATGATGTTAATCTGTATGTTTGTTCGTACTTATTGTTATCGTTTCACGAGCGTTGTAAAATTGGCCGTTATAATGTGAACGTATTTTTATTATACTTTTACACCGAGATTTTGTATTCCGCTCGTGTGAATTTTAGTTAAACAATATAAGCCAATGTTCGAATAGAAATAGAGTTGTTCTTTTCAGTTGATACTGGACCATTATTTTTAAAGATTCGCGTTTAACCTATCTTAAGATTGAAGCTCATTCTTCTACACTCGGTAAATAATAAAAATAAACAACCCTTGATAATATACTTCGCAATTGGTGGTACACAACGAATAAATAGCTCATGGTCCAACTAAACATGTAAATGACATCAATTTGCTGTAAATTAGATATAATAAATCAAAATGAACACATTAATAATTTCATCCCTTTTATGAAGAGTGGACCAGGCGACTAAAACTATTATGAGGATCAATATCGTATACAATGGGTCCCTAAAAGAGGGCTCATATTTTTATATTCACACAAACCTAACTCTTCCATGGACCCTCTTTGGATTTTGTGAAGGTTCTTTGTAAAGAAATAAGATTGAATATTGTTTAACAGGAAACTTGTTGTTCGCAGTCTCGGTATGGCGTTGCCATCGTATGATCTTTATGCAGCTTTTATAGGGTATAATATCGGTTGAGCTTTGGTGAGGAAGCTTTTAAATCATCTAGTATTGATTGTAGTGACTACCGTTAGGTTTTTACATAATATCTGTCTTTTGCGAGGGTGAATACAGACACGCTTACTTTTCATATCAAGTACTTTATCTGACATAATATTCTCCATATTTTGGCATACATATGGAGATTTCAATTAATAGTTTTTAAGCCGGCAGCATAACCGGCTTATAAATTTCGTACATTCGTTTCATACTAAATACAAATGGTAAATGTCAAACAAAAATAGAGGGATTCGTTTAGAAAATTAAAACATCGTACCAAATTCGAAGCTTTCTAATATACTAACTTCTTGTGTATTTAAGTAGCTTAATTTTTTAAAATCATTAAAACTAGCATCATTGGCTGCAAAAATAATCATTTCTATTTAAGTAGTGGTTATAAGTAGGGTTTTTATAAAGATTTAATCGTTGCTAAAAGCTACTATCTTAAAGGAGATTCATATGCCTCATATCCGGTGCAAAGGCGTAACAGTCGCGTGTTGGAGTATGTGAGTTGAAGTAGAAACTTCAAGGACGCTGAACGTTTCCAATCTGTCAGTTCATCTGTTACGTTGCATGTACATGTGATTTCTCAATACTATTCAAAACGCTATGAGGAAACTAATTATTTCTCAGTATGTTTTGTTTTCTTAGATCACTTATTAAAAACAACATACTGATTTTTATTATTCTACAGTTGTTAAGTTTTTTTAATGGTATAGCGGACAATGGAGTAGATGGCTCTTCTGTATGGTAAGAGAAAACCGCCGCCCATGAACAAACGCGTCATACTCCGCGCATTAGTTGTGTTGCCGGCTTTTTACGCTACTTAAGCGGTATTTTTAATGGGCTCCGATATCGTCAATCACTCAGCGAAACACATTAGAAGCACCGTTTCAAGTACAACTACCATTTCACGTTGAGTATTCCCGTGGGGTATTCATGGAAGTCCAAGGGGGAGGCCAGTCCGGCAGTGGACGGCTTACGGCTGAAATGATGACTCCCGTAAGCCCGTGGTATCACTTCGGACGAACAGTCCCAATTAAATAAAAAAAATAACATTAGTTTATCGGTAACATGGAATGCATGGCATTATAATGAATATTTAATTAAACCGTAAATTTAAATCTATACAAGCAGTCTAAAATTTTTTGGACAACGGTCCTATTTGTTTGACTAATGAGCAAATGATTTGACATGACCATTTTGACGTCGAAGATGACGTCACGTCGAACTCTTGCATGCAAGAATCGAAAATTGCAATTGTTCATTAGACGTTTTACTGGCATTTTATTAAGAATCTAATAAAACCATTGACGCGTCCTCATTCCACGAAGTCTCACCCTGAGCGAACGGAAAAAGTATGAAAATTGTCGTATTGAGGTCGCTTACGCCAGACTATCTCCCCATTTATTGGCCCTTTTATTTATTACTATGAAGATTGAAAGGGGAGTTGTGTAGGAGATGATTGTGATGAGCCCTTTACAGCTTGCCATATGGGCTAGGTACTAAACATGTGCACTATGTACCCTTGATGAATCAATAAAATGCAATCATAACAGCCAGCCATGCGTGCTAACTGTTTACAACATATATATACTCGTATGAAATGGTTGAATGCTCAGATAAGGTTCCAATTCGAATGAAACTGATATGACTTACTATTAGGCATAAGAACTGTGATATTCGTCACAAATAGCCTAGCTCACTCGTTCTATATTGGCATAGTAGAAGGCCGGCAACGCACCCGCGGCTCTGTAGCGGCTAGGGGTGTCCATGGGCGGAGGACCGCTTATCCTAGGTAAGCCTCCTGCTCGTTTTCCACCATTTACAAAAAAAAATTAAAAAATGTAACAGTAGTTTAAGTCGACATATCTCAGGAGTACAAGTCTTCAGTCAAATGGGAAGTTGATGCGTAGTTTTTATGGTTTGTAATAGACAAAGATGTACAAATATTGAGGATAAAAATTGTCATTCGAAAGAGTTACTCGAGATTATAAACAGTTAAAACTGTAAACACACTATATAATTTCACCCGTGGGAGAGCCATGCTGAAGCTTATGTGGATGCACTAATTGGACCGGCTCGTCCGAAGTAATATCACGGGCTCCCAGAATACTCAACGTGAATCGGTACTGTACTGTGTTTCTCTGAGTGAGTGAGGATATCAATGGTCCTTAAAATGCCGCTTAAGTGGCGTAAAAAGCTGGCAACACAACCAATGACTGACTGTGGCGCGGTTGTTAATGGGAGGCGGTGTTCTCTTACTATATAGGAGATGCATCTACTATAAAAATTAATAAAGTTTTCAAAACGGTTTTAAAGTTTAACACTTATTTCATAATGTCATTCAATCAGTCCATTATTTAAATAGCCAGCACAGTTTTTAGTTTAAAAGCGGCACCTGTTCAGCCTCCAATATCCCAAAATCAATACATTTATACATTTTAACTTTTCATAAAACCAATGCACTTCACAAAATTTATGTATGGGGTGGCTCCCCATAAAGTTCAAATGTGCAATAACGACTCGGCCAGTTTAAACCGATATTACCCGCTCATATGAAATATTGATGATCTATACGGAAAACAGTTTTCGAAGCATAAACTATCATTTATTATTGCGTTGTTAAATGCCACTTCGCTTTATTCCTTAGGCTAATATTTATGTAAA
>DWCF01000970.1:0-35748 GCA_018230265.1 Delias oraia
TGCTGTATGCTTTACAATTGTATGGCGCTACGGTTATTGATGATTTTAGGTAAGTAATAATTATATCAACTAAACGCAAATAAGAGATATAATTCAATGCAGTGACACTAAATTATAGATGTTTATTTATAATTGTTACAGGAATAAATAATTTAGAGTTAGTAGAGTTTCTTACAGAGAAACTTAATTGTGTTTTGATTGGCTGTGCCATCCAATCACTACAAGTTTACATTATTTTTTATATGTGGTAAAATTGTTTTAGCTTCAACCTAAAATACTTTAACAATAACACGGAACCTGATTAATTATACAATAAATATATACTTATATTAATTATAAAATATATTCATGGGAGATCCATGCTGAATCATATGCGGACGCACTAATTAGGACGGATTGTCCGAAATGATACCACAGGCTCACAGAATACTCAACGTGAAACGGTACTTGTACTGGTTTCGCTGAGTAAGTGAGGATATCGTAGACCTGTAAAAATTCCGCTTAAGCGGCGTAAAAAGCCGACAACACAACATTGTGCATTGGCGGCGAAGTTCTCTTAGCATATAGGAGATCACTTGCTCTGACTTAAAAAGTACTGACTTGTTATATTCAGTTTAAAAAGGAAGTATATATGAAGAAATAGCGCAATCGAATTTAATTATTTTATTTTTAAATTTAATTGAGTCACACAATACTATATAAATATCCACCATCAACAGTCATACGTGCATAATTCTTATGACCAAAATAAGGGCTAATAAACAAAAAAAATTTTTTACAGTTTCAGCATATTCTACTCGAAGCCACCATATGCCGATCTAATCTTTAGCGACGCGGCGGTCCGCCTCAAGCCAATATCTCACAGCAAACGATCAGCAGAGATGCTTGCTGGTGAATCCCTTACGCGCGCAGCACGCATAGTTTCATGTGATGCACCACAGGCCTTGTCTTATATAGCTTCGGACCCCGATTTCCTCTCAAATGCGTATAAAAATGCATATTTGGGACATATACTTGCAATAATGTTGTTTTTAATCGCTTCATTCCAATGATTTTTTATATAAATCTTAGGTAGCTATTTGCAACTAATCGCAGCTATATTATTAAGTAAACATATTTACAAAACACATGTAACGTGTAATTACACGTTATATTATTATATTATTATTATACATTATATTGCCAATTGGCAATATAATGTATAATTATTATTGAAAGGAGTATTTGCGTGAATCCCACAAAATAGATCTTATTTTATCATAAGTTTTGAAACATTTCCTTGCAATAATTTTGTTTTTAATCGCTTCATTTCAATGATTTTTTAATATAATTCTTAGGTAGCTATTTGTAACTTGTTGCAGCTATATTATTAAGTAAACATATTTACAAAACACATGTAACGTGTAATTAGCAATATAATGCATAATTATTATTGAAAGGAGTATTTGCGTGAATCCCACAAAATATATCTTATTTTATTATAAGTTTTGGAACATTTACTTGCAATAATGTTGTTTTTAATAGCTTCATTTAAATTATTTTTATATAAATATTAGGTAGTTATTTGCAACTTGTTGCAGCTTTATTATTAAGTAATCATATTTGCAAACACATGTAACATGTAATTAGCAATATAATGCATAATTTTTATTGAAAGGATTATTTGCGTGAATCTCACAAAATAGATCTTGTTTCTGTATATGTTAGACTTAGTGCAAACTATCGTTTTATTCATATGTAATGATAACATTATGAAACAGTTTTAATATTTAACAATTATTTGTATACACATTCCAAATTTCGCTATAATACAAAGAATTACAGATTAAAATATATAAGTATTTTTAGTAAAGCAAAACATTAGTCTTAGTTCTGAAAATGTTTAAATTTAAGCAATATTCCTTTCAATCGTATAAGATTGAATATCTTGTAATATTACGTCCTTTATCTTAAGTATTGTATCCGTCCATTTACATGATTGGTTTAATAAAACTAATTTATATAAAATTTAGATGTAAGTTAATATATTCCGTGCAATCATGTTTGATTGAATGTTGTGTAATATTATGTACTGTATTTTAAGTGTATCAACTCCGTCCATTTACATGAATAATTTAATATAACTACATTCTTTACAATCTTTTGTTTATTTTACACTTATTGTATATACATATTTTTAAAACACTGAAATCCTGCAGGCAAATTTTCAAATTTATTCATAATTTTTCTCAAATCTGTTCTTCTACATATAACTCTTACTGCTAATTCTTGAGAGTCACCATTTTTGTTTATTCTAGAACTATGTTCCCGCCATTTTCCAAAAATGCAATTAGATCTTGACATTTCCGTATTAATATGGGCAACCAGATTATTGCATTTTGGTGTTTTTTTAGCACAGAGCAATAGAGCTTTGAACGATAAATAACGGAAATGATTTATGCAGTACATAAACATAAAATCCTTCGGTTTATTAAGTAACAATACTTTTAAAATAGAGTTAGTTAATTTCACGCTAACTTGCTTTTTATAAATATGGAAATAATTCAACATTTCTCGTTCATTACATAGTATTGATAAAATCGTGCACAATTTATTCGCGGAAATGCAGTATGTTATGAAGATGTGTTGCCATACTATTTCCTCATCCATGTTATAAAAATTAAACAAAAGAGAATTTATTGGAATACAATTTTGTCCTATTCTACTCATTAAAAAAGTTTCAATATTAGCTATAGATGACGAAAACGTTATTTTATAGCACATTTGGCCTGTATAAATATTCGAAGCTCTGTTAACAATTAAACTGTGCGTGTTATAGGTGTATCCTAGAAATTGTATCACTTCACAACACTTTATTCCATCATATTCAAAATTTACCGTAGTTTTACTATAATTGACGTTCTTGTGTTTCGATAATGCTTTCAAAAACATACGAGCGTCTTCTAAAGAATCGGTAATATATAGATAATCGTCGACAACTCTGGTGAAAAATTTAAGGTGGTTTTCTTTTGGATTTAAATGTTGAGAAAAATAGAGATTGTCTAAGAAGGAGTAATATAGCTCGGATAAAGCTGGCGAATACACATATCCTTGTACTAAACCAGATTTCCAAGTGTAAATAGTGGATCCCACTCGCACATGTAACGGTTTCTGTAATTCAGTCAATAATTCTTTAAAATATAAGCTGTATTTCTTTATATAAAACGACTTGCTTGACTTTAGAAATTCTTCCATCTTATCTGATAATATTTTCTTCAGTAAAGCCATGTCCACAGAGCCAAAAGCATCACGTAAATCAGCTTTGACGAAATAGAGTATGGGTTTATTTTTTTTCAGCCAGTTAAAATGTAATACTGCAAATTGTTTTTCTAATTTTATTTGTCGTTGTGCTAATAATAGTTTAAGAAGTTTCAGCTTGTCTTTGATTTTATATTTTTCTGAAATACTTAATGATCCAGTTTTGTATCGTACTATGGGTCGAACTTCATTTTTCGGTTTCAAAATTAAATGCAGTTTTGGAATGTTTTTTCTAATTATTTTTATTGATAAACGTTCTTTCGGTAAAAAGTTTTTCTTAACCCTTTTACCTAAGCTATAAGGCTGAAATTTTTGTAATACACATTTCTGGAGCAATTTACGTATTTGTTTGTCGTAAAAACTTTGCCATTGATATTTCCAAAAATAATATAATTTATTTTCGTCTGCATCTATCTTGCACGTCGTTACATAAAAATTTAAGCAAATTATTGCGGATAATATATTTTTTAATATCCAAAATATTAAACTTAGCAAAATATTTTTCGCATTATTAACTTCAATAGAATTCCATAGTCCAACGTCATAGTTCCAAGTATTACTGAAGCTATTAAGATTAAAATGCTGTTTTTTCATGCTATATATAATAGTTTTCAAATATTTATAAAATATTTTTGTATTGTGGTTGTTTCCAAATAGCTTTTTCGGTATAATTTTAAACATCAATATAGAAGATTGGTTTAAAATATACATTTTATCAACGCAATTCAAGGTTTCGTACTCTGTTCGTGATTGAAACATCTTAAAATCGTCTCGACAATATTTCAAAATATTATTTCTCAATTCTATCAACACTTCCCGTAGTTCTGGTGATACTGCACTTACCGAATCTCGAAGTACATGGTTGCAAAATTCTTCACTGTTATCAATTTTCAAAAGTTTCACGTTAAATATATTTCGAAAACATCTAACATTTTGTTTGTTGACAAAATACTGGGAAAAACAAATCGGTGTCTCCATAGTTCGTTACAACTCAGTACTAAAAAGTATACGAGATTCTTACCGAAGACTAGTTGCACCCTTCTATAGTGCCCATTCGAAATTTCAATTTTGCGGGCACTTGTTTGAACATGTTCTTAATTGAAATAACGAATGTTAGGTGTAAGCCAATCGCAGCACCCCATCCATTTTGTCAATTGTCAAACTGTGAAAATTAGAATATTCAATACGTGTATATTAAATATAATTATTAACATAAATACAATTATCACCTTATAATATATTAAATAGTAAAGATTTGAAATTATTAAAATATGTTACATTATTTTTACTTATTTAAGAAACTAGGTTTGTTATAGCAAATACCCGTAGCTCGATGTTTAAGGCAGCCGAAGCAATATAGACTACCTAATTATTATGCACAGAATGACAATAATCACGTATTAGTGTAGACATTTATATAAATCACACGATATTAAACAGAAACTATTTATAAAAATGGTGGTTTAGGTTGCCTCATATTACACAATATGTCACAGAAGCCGAAAAATAATTACTTATATATATTATTACTTCTAGATGAATAACAAGGTCATGCTTCAATCATTGTCATTATTTATCAACGATTTTGTTCTTGAATTATAAAAACTCAACTACTCAATAAGGAATGCTTATTTAGTAGTTAAGTTTTTATATCGTCGACTTATATCGTGTCTTACATTATTACTTACATATAATATATTATCTGTTTATAATATCGTATCTTATATAATACATTGCTTGTATTATCTACTTATTTTTACCTATTGATTAAACGAATATTTTTTATAACCTATCACGAGAAGTAAAGGATTATGGCCAAATACTCATTAGAAAATTTAATAAGGATATTTAAAAGCAGCTACACTGCTGTTATACCCGAGAATCTGATTAAAAACAATATTAAATACAATCCAATTTTAGAAGAATTGAGTATTCTCGGTAATAACTATAATTTAAAAAATAAAGAGGTTTATGTTATAGGAGCTGGAAAAGCTGTGAAAGATATGGCAACTGTAGTAGAAAGCTTATTGGGTTCTAAAATCAAAGATGGCTATATTAGTATTCCAAAAGATAGCTTAAATAACATCAATCACAAAAGTAATTTGAAGTACATGGAAGGAGCTAAAAATAATTTGCCTGATGAAGATTCTGAAAGAACTAGTAGTCATATAAAATCATTGCTTTCAAAACTTAATTTTAACGACTTTCTTATAGTTCTGATATCAGGTGGTGGGTCGGCTTTATTGCCTTTACCAAAGCTACCAATTACACTTGAAGAAAAAACCACATTAATTAAGAAGTTAGCAAATTCTGGTGCAGACATTAAAGAATTAAATGTAGTGAGGAAGGCTATATCAGATTTAAAAGGAGGACAGCTGGCTGTTCAGGCACAACCAGCAAAGATTGTCTCATTAATCTTATCAGATATTGTTGGAGATCCTTTAGATTTGATTGCTAGTGGTCCAACCGTTGAAAATAAAGATTCTCCTAATGCTGCAATCTATATAGTCAAGAAATATAAATTGTTTGATGACCTTCCTTCATCTATTTTAACTACTCTTAGACATCATCAAAATACCAAACCATTTCCACATGAAAATGTAAATAATTACATCATAGGTTCTAATAAATTAAGTATAAATGCTTCAGTTACTCAAGCTAAAGCTTTAAATTATTTACCCATTGCACTGTCTAATGAAATTGTAGGAAATGTTAAGGAAGTTGCAAAAGAATATTTCCAGCTAGTAAAACTAGTGTGTGATTTGAATATAGGAGTAATTGATTTTGATACATTGAAGTTTAAGCTTACAAAACTTAATTTGCCCATCATGGTTGAAAATATAAATGTATTAAAATCTGCTAAAAATATTAGAGACCTCTGTCTTATTCTTGGTGGAGAGACAACTGTGGAAGTAACTGGTTCAGGAAATGGTGGAAGAAATCAACATTTGGCATTAGAATTTTCAATGCTGTTACATGAGAATAAGAAATGTTTGTCAAACCATGAAGTTTATTTTTTAAGTGCTGGGACTGATGGTATAGATGGACCTACAGATGCAGCAGGAGCAATGAGTTACATTAATTTAATAACAGACGCAAAAAAAGAAAACCTTGACGTTAAAATGTATATTCGTAACAATGATTCATATAATTTTTTTAAGATATTCAAGGATGGTGAGTTACATATTGTAACTGGCCATACAAATACTAATGTTATGGATATTCATTTAATTATAATAAAAAAAATATTGTAAAACAAAATATGTTTCATATTGATGGTTTTAAGAATAAATTCAATTTATTCTTTTTTTCATCTGCATTTTTCCTTTTAACAGCATCTAAAACAGCTTTTTGACATAAACCAGCATATTTATCCTTCTTCTTTTTGTTGTTTTTAATTTTAACAACAGCAGTACCATGATTTTCTATATTACTCTCTTTTCTTATAGAAAATGCATCTTTGATGTTGGCATAAACATTTATTGATTTTAATTTTGGCTCCTGTTTTCCTACAACAGGAGGTTTCATTTCAATAGTATTTTTCTGTGCTTTTTTAATTTTTGTATTAAATTTTTTATCTAATTGTATTTCTTGGACTATAGTTGCATGTCTACACAGAGAACAAATTTTTTCCTGCAAAAAATAAACTTGTTAAAGATACAAAACAAAACAAATACAACTATAACTATAAACAGTTTAAAAATAGAATCATACCACTTGCATAGATTTAAGGATTGTACATTTGTTTTTATACTTCATTCGCTTCTTTTGTCTTCTACTCAATTTAACTGTTTTTACCTACAAATAAAACAATAAATATAATGCCCATCACATGCATATATATATGTACAAGTATTTTTATATAAACAAACCTGGCATTTTGCATCCCTGTACCATTCCAAACAACAATAAGAGCATCTTTGTTTATTAATATTGATGTTAGGTAATGTCTTAGAAGAACGTAATTCAGGACACCGCATTCTAAAAAAGAATAAAGCATTATTAATAAATTTAAACTTATATGTAAGTTATTATTCAAAATAAATGGGTTAGATTAAATATTATATTTACAAGTAATAACTTCTAAGTATATCATAATTTTTGTTTCGAGTTTGAGCTAGTATTGAAGAAGCACTACAAAGTAAACCAAGTCTTTTTTCCGCCATGAAATATATTTTGTATAATGTGATTTGTTAACTTTAGTTAAATATTTTTAAATATCTAGTCAATTTAAATATCGTCCCTTTTTGAACAAATTAAATTAAAAACACAGGTATTTAAACAATTGACATATGATTCATTTAAGCTATAGATAGACTACATTTACGTCCACAAAATATATAGATAAACTGTCAAATTAAGTAAAGATTTCCCGCCAAATTTTTTTAATGTCAAACATATAAACAAGAAGCTACATGGAATGTACAGACCAGCGTGTATTTAATTTCAAACTCAAGACATTTATATTCCAGCCATTGTTGTGTAATGTTAGACAATTTATATATTAGTATTAAACCACCGAAATTGTGAGTGCTAAAGTTTAGTAAACAAAAATAATCATGGATGTCGCCGACACATATGCTACTCAAAGTCAAGTAAAAGATGAGGTTGGAGTTCGTTGCCAAAAGCTCTTTCAGGATTTTTTAGAGGAGTAAGTAATGTTTTCTTTAATAAATAGTATTTAATTATAAATTCAAGAGAGTTGGTCTTTATTTAAATTGTATTACAGCTTCAAAGAAGACAATGAATTAAAATATGAGAAACAAGCTAAAGAACTTCTTAAACCTGAGTTAAGTACCTTGGAAGTGAGTTTTGATGATGTTGAAAAATATAACCAGAACTTAGCTACAACAATAATTGAAGAATATTATAGAATATACCCGTTTTTAAATCAGGCTATATTAAATTATGTATTAAGTTTAGCTGAAACTGGCATTAAAAAGGAGCTGCAAAACAAAGAATGCTATGTGTCATTTGTGGATGTACCAACAAGGCATAGAGTCCGAGAGTTGACTACAACTAAAATAGGTACACTTATAAGAATATCTGGTCAAATTGTGAGGACTCATCCAGTTCACCCAGAGTTAGTTTTGGGTACATTTGTGTGCTTGGATTGCCAAACTGTTGTTAAAAATGTTGAACAACAATTTAAGGTATAAATATAAATAGTTTAATTAGAAATAATTATATTAATATAATATAAATCATTTAATTATAAGAATACTTTATTCTAAACATTGATTTTGTAGTATACTATTCCAACAATATGTCGGAATCCTGTTTGTGCAAATCGGCGGAGATTTATGTTGGATGCAGACAAGTCAGTGTTTGTGGATTTTCAAAAGATTCGAATACAGGAAACACAGGCTGAGTTACCCAGAGGATGTATACCTCGTTCACTTGAAGTTATCCTGAGAGCTGAAGCTGTGGAATCTGTCCAGGTAACTAAATAATAATTAAAAATTATAAATGAAAGTTTATGGTTTTATTTGCTGATTTTAATGTATCTATCATTTTAACATATTCATCCATCTTTTCTTCATCCCATATTTTTCTTAGTGTGATACCAATATTATGTACATTTTTGTTTAATTTTCATCCTTAAATTAAATATTTTTTTATTATTTAAAAAAAATATAATTTTTTTAGGCTGGAGATAGGTATGATTTTACAGGAACACTTATAGTTGTTCCTGATGTTGGTTCATTATCAATGCCTGGTGCAAAAGCAGAACTAACAACACGTACTAAGGTTGCTAATGAAGGACAAATGGAAGGTATCAAAGGATTAAAAGCTTTGGGAGTTAGAGAGTTGCATTATAAGTAAGTTATTTTGAATAGATTTATATAATTATCAAGCAATTTATATTGCTTTTAAAAATGTAAAACCTCTATTATTCACTTTTTATTTAAATGAATTTATATATCTTGGATATAGTTTCTAGCTATATTATTTTCTTCTGATTTCAGAACTGCATTCCTAGCATGTAGTGTCCAAGCTACATCACGTAGGTTCGGAACCGCTGACTTAGCCACAGATGATCTAACTACTGAAGATATGAGGAAACAAATGACAGACAAGGAATGGGACAAGGTATATAATATATTGTTATCTGTATTTTAAAAAATTATAGCTTGCATACTAATGTTTATTGTAATAAATACATAATTGAGTATTTGAAATAGTTAAATGAAAACTGGAAATTAAATGTGAAACTATTATTTGTATGTAATGTAATGTGCATAATTTTTAATTGAATAGGTATACGAAATGTCCAGAGATCGCAATCTCTACAACAACTTGATTGCAAGTCTGTTCCCAAGTATACATGGAAACAGTGAAGTAAAACGAGGTGTTTTACTGATGCTTTTCGGAGGAGTAGCTAAGACTACAATAGAAGGTACTTTTTAAAAAGACTGTGTTTTAATTAACAAACTCGTAAAATAGACACTGCTTACTCAAAGTTATCTTAAAAAGTTGTAATAATATGTACCATAACTTTAATAATAATATATGTCTATAGAATGATATATACTTGGATGTGTTTCTTATTGAAAAATAATTTTATAAAAAAAATGTATTTTTTTAATGAAAATTGGTAGGCAAAGTAGCAAAACGCTACCTAGGATGTGCTGTCTTCTGCCCATGGACATCCTCAGCCCCTGCTAGTCCACCGGTCAGTTGCTGGAAATTTAGAGACATCTCCTTTTTTGAAAGATCCTCAAGTAGTATTGCTTTGGAATAATTCTGCAGGCAGTTGATTCCATAGAGTGGTGGTGCGCGTTACAAAATGCCTTAAAAACGCTCAGTTGTGGAATGACAAACAATGTGTTGATGCGTTATGTTCCATATTAAAAATTAACTGTCCATTATCGTCTTAATATTTTTTATTAATATTTTCAGGAACTACCCTCAGAGGCGATATAAACGTCTGCATTGTGGGTGATCCGAGTACAGCTAAGTCTCAGTTGTTGAAGCAAGTGAGCGAGATTGCGCCTAGAGCGGTTTATACGAGTGGTAAAGCGTCGTCAGCGGCAGGTCTCACCGCTGCTGTTGTGAAGGTAAAATCAACTTATTAACTTCCTTGTTCACTGAAAACCATCGATGATTGATTTTAAAAAATCGGTAGTCAAGAAAATAATAACAACTCCAGTTTCTAATATTAATTGAGTGAGCTCTGAAGATGTCCAAAACTGGCAATGTGGTTTTTTTAATGGATTAAGTTTTGGGGAGGGGAGGGTGGGAGTAAGCGTAAATAATACGTCTAAATATTCCTTCAATGCTTATCAATTTAATAATAAATTAAAAAGCGTACGTACTTTTTATTTTTCTGGGACAAGAAGCGATTGCCGTTATAGTCAATGAGTTTCGTCGTTGTATCTGATGTTGTTATAGGCGGTATGTTTGCTAAATAATTTACTAGCATTTGGGACGGGACCTTACAATTCGGCTGTTATTCACCGATCGGTCGTTGTAAACGATGTCGTGATAATCGGTTTCAACTGTGTTATTATAATTGTTATGTTTTTATTATTATTATTTATTTAATTATATTAAGACAGATAATATAATTAATTAAATAATTATCATAATTTTTAAATTTAATTATATTAGCTGTTTTAATATAATCAAGTAATGTTCTGTAGGACGAGGAATCTTTTGATTTCGTGATTGAAGCCGGGGCACTGATGTTAGCTGACAACGGCGTGTGCTGTATTGACGAGTTTGACAAGATGGACCCTGGAGACCAGGTCGCAATACACGAAGCCATGGAACAGCAGACTATCTCTATTGCTAAGGTAAATTGTATAATATGTTAATGTCAAAATTTTATGACTTATATGTGTGGGCTACAGTTTGCTTACTTGTAGCTTTAAGTTATTTTCCATCGTGTCATTTAAAAAAAATCTAATTCCTAGATACAAATACATATTATAAAAAATATTACTTAAACTCTACCCGGTACGCTACTGAGTCCAACTTATGTGATACTTTTTATTATATTTCGCCCATTTCACACAATAGCGTTATAAGCCTATGGTCCCTCATGTTTGAGGATTGTGGTCAGCACTAGGGTTACTTTTGGAGCTCATCCATATCGCAATTATTTGGCTGAATCCGCTATTTGATAGAATGACTAGCGCGTTCATTGTGTGCACACGGTCATACTTCGTCAGTAGCAATTTATGTCATGCTTTGGCCACATACTACGCCGCGGAGACGAGAACATAGAAAAACTGATCGTAGTTGGGAACACAAATAGCAAAAGACCCGAGTCTATATGTTAATGCAGGCAAATTGTTATCTTACGTTCTGTTTTTTTAGTGACAATGGCTTATATATAAAATATAGATCTATTCTTGTATTATTAATACTCATAGAACCATCTAAGTTGTACATTTCCATCATCATGATCAGCCTATCAAGTCCACTACTGGACATAGGCCTCATCCAAAGACGCCCACCTATTACGATCTTGAGCGATGTGGATCCAGCGATTGCCCGCGACCTTCGTAAGATCGTCTTTCCACCCCGTGGCGGGACGTCCCACTCTCCGTTTTTCGGTACGCGGTCGCCACTCGAGAACCTTTACCCATCGGTTGTCGGTTCGTCGAGCGATGTGGCCAGCCCATGCCTCTTCAACTTACATAACATAACATTACATCATACATTATGTTGGTGTAAATCTTACGGTATTCTTCGTTCACGTACATGAGACTTTTCATTATACTTCGACTAAATACATATCTTTATGTAAGCTAAATTAAAATCCATTCCGTTGTTTTTGTGTACACACATACAAATTTTCGCGTATTAGTAGGTTATAAATTAAATTCTACTTATTGTTTAAATTGATATGTAGAAACTTTAACTCTATATTAAGTAATTAAAAGTTTTTTTACAAAGGAACCTTCATACAGGATTTGCTTAAATTGTTTTTATTTTCAGGCCGGTGTACGGGCAACACTAAATGCGCGCACATCGATTCTTGCGGCGGCAAATCCAACCGGTGGTCGATATGACCGTGCCAAGAGTCTGCAACAAAATGTGGCCCTCGGTGCGCCTATTATGTCGCGATTCGATCTCTTCTTCATACTCATTGATGAGACCAGCGAAATGGTGAGCTCTGTTTGCAATTTTCTAGGACAGTATTTGTGTATGCTACTTGTTGTCATCTTTGGACCATACATACATGCTAATAATAACTAAAACAATTTATCAAACTATCTAATCTGATATTTTTTGCTGTTTTTTTTTTATTAAAGGGTCCGTGAAAACTGTCTTTGAATATCTAGAAATCTGTGGCTGAAATAGGTCGGCAATTGCTGCTCTAGCTAATTGCTTAGCAAAAATATTTATAAATTTTAACACCAGTCCTGTAGTACTGATTTTGGGGTTTATTATTAGCGAACATTGAGAATCAAAAGAAATTTTTATTGTATTATGTTAATACAATGAAACTGTATATAGTTGTATAATATATATATTTTTAATTAATTAAATTAATATATAATATAATAATAATAGTTGTATAACATTATATATTAAACCGTTTATATAAATCGCTATAGATGCAGAGAGAGAAGCTTATTTATATCCTATTATATATATGTAAATCAAATGCTGTGCGTTACACTCGCTTAAACTCGAGAACGGCTGCACCGATTTGGGCAATTCTTTTTTAGTACTTCAACAATTTCTTATTTTTAATTCTAATTCCATAGAGTTTTGGAATATCGTCAACAATTTAATATTGTTTATTATAATGAAGTTTCACAAATGGCCCTTAATTAAAATGAAACATTCCAGGTAGACTATGCTATTGCCAGGCGAATTGTTGATTTGCATTGCAATAAAGATGAAACCTACGACTGTGTGTACTCACGAGAGGACTTGCTGAGGTACATCGCGTTTGCGAGATCGTTCAAGCCTATAATTACAGAGGTAAGTGAAAAATTAATAAATTCAGCATAATCTCGGCTCGTTTCATAGAAATTACCTATAAAGAGAAATGTTATAAATGTCTTATAAAGAGGAAATGTTTTAATGTTTTTTTGTTAAAATTGAATAGGCTCCAAAACTACTTAAAACCGCCGCCCTTGAACAACCGCGCCACAGTCCGCGCATTGGTTGTGTTGCCGGCTTTTTACGGCACTTTTTTAAGACGATCGTCTACTAAAATAACATGTGTATTTAAAAAAAACACTATTTTGATTAATATACTATATTAATTAATATAGGCAACTATATTAATTAATATAGTACGCGCGATTAAATACTATTCGTTTATTATTAGGTATATGCTAATCAAAACCATGCCGTTTATCTAGCCACCTTTCTGCTTTTTACTACTTTTCTGTCTAGACATTTTTATCGTGGTCCTTAATTTCAGACTATAATAAGATTTTATACTTAATACCTGTAGTTTAAGATAGTATTCAAAACATTTTAAGATTCTTAATAGGTACAAAAGATACACTTGATAATGGACGTGGATCAGGGGTTAGTCATAAATCTCACCACTGTAGTATACTCTGTATTATAAATGTTTGATGTTGTGTTCAGAACTATTGTAACTAGAAGGGCATTGAAATGAGATTACAGAAAATGTGTTCAAAAGTTTTCAAGGTATTACATAAAAACCACATACCCACGTATTTTTTTTTATTTTAAAAACGCTAAATATAGGATTTTGTGATTAATGGACGGGCCTCTTATTTCATAACTGACTTTTTTTTCTTACAATTTTCAGGAAGCAGGCAAAGTCCTGGTGGAGTACTACACGGTTCTCCGTTCGCGGGACGGCTCGGGCGGAGCTGGCTCCTGGCGTATCACGGTCCGGCAGCTGGAGTCGATGGTGCGTCTGGCGGAGGCGCTTGCCAAAATGCACTGCAGCTCGCAGGTCGGCGCGCATCATGTTCACGAGGCATATAGGTACGAATTAGTTTTAACAAAAACTATACCTTAGTAGTAGTTTTTATTTAAAATATATTTCTTGAGAGCCTCCTTCCTTTAAAAAACTCCGGCAACACAACCAATGCGCGAACTATGGCGCGGTTGTCCTTGGAAGGCGTTAATCTCTTACCAAAGAGAAGACTCGCATGCTCCGTTGCTCGTTATACCATAAATATAATTTTAAAAAATACAAGTTACAATTTATTTTTAAATTTTATGAGATTCCTCGTTTGAGAATTGATTTAAATATAAGTAAAGGGACGCTTGAGTAAAAAAAGCTTGTGATATATCGATTAATGTGACTGTAAATAATGACATTTCAGATTACTAAACAAGTCAATAATCCGAGTGGAGCAGCCAGATATTCACTTAGACGAAGAGGATCCACAGTATGAGCCCAGCATGGATGTTGATAATGACACGCCAGCCACAGCAGGTACTCAGAGATGAATGCACAATTTTTATAACATTATATATATAACACTATTGCTCCTGAGATTTTATTCATGAGTATAAAATAGCTGAAAACAAAAACTAAAAAAGGCGCTAATCGTTTTAACAGCCTTCCTGTGTTTTTGCATAAAATCTTGTACATCTTATGAATGGCAAAAAAATGTATAAGTGAAAAATAGTATAATAAATAATGAATTATAGTAATTAAATTTATGTTTAAAACTAAATAAACAAAATTAATTAAAAATATTTCAGCGAGTGAGGTGAACGGCGATTCATCATCGAAAAAGAAATTAACTCTGTCGTTTGAGGAGTACAAGTCTTTGAGTAACATGCTTGTGGTTTTCATGCGAAAGGAAGAAGCCGATGCCGAAAATAGAGGTAAGGTGGCTTAAATATTTATCTAGACGAACGTATAGTAATGAAAAAGAAATAAAACAGTCATGCTAATGAAACAGGCCTACTAAAAGACTCTAGAATTTGTCTCAAAACTCGCTTTATTCCTTACCTAAGATCATCATAGAATACTCAGTGTGAAACGGTACTTGTACTGTTTCGCAGTGAGTGAGGATATCGGAGGCATTAAAAAAGTCCTGCTTAAGCGGCGTTAAAAACCGGTAACACAACGAATGCGCGGACTTTGGCGCGGTTGTTCATGGTTCTCTTACCATACAGAAGACTCACCTGCTCCGTTGTCAACTATAAAACTACATCTTGTCAAGTGTTGACATTTAGGCTTTTTTATGCTATATAAAGAAATCAAGTCTTATTTAATAAGGAGTCCAAGGTTTTATTTACATATATATGTATTAAAAAATATATTATTTTTTTTGAATTCCAGGTGAGGAAAGTGCTGGAATGCACAAGAGTGCGGTTGTGAGCTGGTACTTGGAGCAATTGGTTGCAAAGGGACAGATCGAGACTGAAGATGAACTTGTGGAGCGGAAGACCCTTGTGGAGAAGGTCATCGACCGGCTTATGTACCATGTGAGAATTAATTTGTAATTAAATACCTAAAGATTGCCATAAAACTAAAATATTAATTAATAAGATTTCAAGTTACATATTTCGAAATATTTAAAAAAAAAACATTCACAGAATACTTAACTGTGTACACAACACAGTACTTGTACTGTGATTCGCTGAGTGAGTGAGGATATCGAAAGTCCTTAAAAAAATGTCGATTCAGTGGCGTAAAAAGCCGGCAATACAACCAATGCGCGGAATGTTTCGCGGTTGCTCATGGGCGGTGGTGTTCTCGTACCATATAGGAGACCCACTTGCTCTGTTGTCCGCTATACTATAAAAAAACTTTGTTATTTCGTTTCTTTCTGGAAAAAAGGTAAAAGTTTTTGTACCGGTAAGCTAGCATAAGTTTTAATATTGATCAATGGCAATTGAAAGTGTTTATACACAGACAGTAGTTATAATGTTTTTTTTATACATAATTTCAGGACCAAGTGATAATACCTCTATCGACAACTGGACTTAAGACAACTCAAAGATCTGAACAAGAAGTTGAAGACGATCCACTATTAGTTGTACATCCAAACTATGTTGTCGATTCTTGATTTAATAAATATGTTTTTACATAATATATTTTTAATGAAAATACACTTTAAATTTGATATTAATTTTATTTTTTTTTGTATTTTTTTATTATTTTATTTTATTATTATTTATTGAAATTAATATATTAGGTTATATTAATCCGTTAGTGCATAACGTTCGATAAATCGGACGCCA
This sequence comes from Delias oraia, assembly GCA_018230265.1. NCBI lineage: Eukaryota > Metazoa > Arthropoda > Insecta > Lepidoptera > Pieridae > Delias > Delias oraia. The sequence continues at coordinate 16,453 of DWCF01000970.1, forward strand.
ATAAAATTGTTATTTTAGGAGTTTTTAACACCTTTCAAAAACTTTATACAAATCATTCAAACTGGCAATCTGCAATATCGCCCCAGATTCAACAAAGCTTGTTGGCGGAAGGAAGTACCGTCTAATTGCTGGGAATATTACATGCTCCTGTCTCCATAGTTCCGCTTTTATTACGTTTTCATTATCATCAGGATTCGGTTGGGAATAAAATATTGCTGTTTGCCTGCTAAAAGTATCGAAACATAACTTCTCCGAATGCCAATCGACTTCTGTGACTAGACGAACGAGATACGTTGGCAGAGCGCCCATGAACGGCGTGTGACCATCTAAAATGATAAAAATATGAGAGCCTCGTATCTAAGTGATTTAATAAGTCATGAAGCGAGAGGTATAGGGTTCGAATTCCAGTCTCTGGTAGGGGTTGACGGTTGCCGGGCGAATGTCTTAATACTGTCGCACTCGCGGGAGAGTAATGCTGATGCACTAATTGGACGGACTCGTCGTGATGGGCGGCGGTGTTCTCTTACCATATAGGCAACTCACCTGCTCTGTCTTCCGCTACACTATATAAAAAAGTACTCCTAAAATTATTTATATAATTGAATTGTTAGAAAATAAAACTATGACTACTAATGACGGAATTGAATTTACTTACCTAGAAGTAACGGTAGAGCTAATAATTCACCTTCATCGTTCATTTCGAATGAGAAATATTCTAACAGCATCGCTTTTTTACTCAGTAGGAATATTGTCATTTCTTTCGCCATCTTACGGAGTTCACCTTGAAATATTAATCAAGAATAAAAACCAAACTGAGAAGAGATTATTTCAAAATTTTACTACAAAACTCTTTACAGATAAGTTAGAAATTGAGAAACAAATCTGATTATTAAAATTGGTCATACCAATATCTTCAGAAGATTCACTACTGTTTAGCCCCAAAACAAACAATTCTTCTAGAGGTAATGAGTTCGATAACTTAATTAGACCCAGGTTTTGAAAGTCATACAAAATTGTTTCAAAAAATAACTCCTCCCTAAAAGCAGATACATAAATTAATTTTGAATGTTAATTTTTTATTTTGTTTTAGGGAGCCTCTGCATCGAATCGTAAAGTAAGAACTATAGAAATTCAAAAATATGTGTTCGTGTTTGTACGGAATAGCCGATAGCGTGATTCAAATCACATCAGTACTATTAAACACAAATTATTACATATTTTGATGATTTGATGTTATATATCTTCAGGGTTATCATGGCACCAGGACTATGTAGACAACATAAACTAGGAGCATGTATCTATGAAACTCACCAGGAAAACTCTATTTTTCCCTATACAATATTTATGAGAGCCTCGTGGTAGAAGGCTTAAAATTGTGAATTTTAAGGGGATGAAACGACCTTTTCTCAGACCTACTGAATATGCAAACGAAATTTCATAAGAATGGGTTTAGCCGTTTTGGTGGATTTGTGTAACAAACACTTTGACACAAGAAATTGATATGTTAGATAAATTTTAAAAATAATTATATTAGATAAATGTTTGAAATATAATACATAATTAATTAAAATTATGTTTATAAACTTTGATTCAATTAAACTGTTTTTACATTCTTACATATAGTGGGAAAATTTCAAAATTTACAATGAATATGAGAAAAATGGTAACTTACGCCATCCTAGTCGTATCGCACAAGTACAGTTTGGTCGAATGTTGTATCAACGATTTGTGACAATCAATACAGGCTATAAAAATCAGATTTGCCAAAATCTCCCTCAAATTATTACTAATTTTGTCTTCTATTGCTACCCTCAACTGTTTTACACTCGTCAACTTTGTTTCTATTCTCTCGCACTTGAATCGTCTGGTTTTGAACGACTCCTTCGGGTCTATATAACTAATATTCCCTCGATCTATATTTATATCATTCCATTTGCTTTCTGCGATCTTATTTGTTGACTCGTTTTCCTCTGGCAATTCTTCTGCGTTATTATCTATTTTATTATCTTCTACCTCTGTTCTTTCCTCCATTTTATCTTCACGTGTTTCGTCAATATTTATTTTCGTGATAATTTCGTGTTCATTATATGATTCGTTTACACTTTTGCTTTTACTTATAGATACTGGAAAGAATTTGTCGATTTTTTGTGAATCTGAATCGACTCTAACCAAATCCTTCGCATACACTTTAGCGCCATCTGTTGTTTTTTTGACGATTTCTTCAACTGCAGTCGCCCCAGGAAGTCGAGCCTAAAATAATATAAAAAAACATTTTATTGCTTACAACTCTGGCAATTTAATTTTCTTTTAGTGTACCGTACCTACTTTCTAATTTTTAAATGTTTTTATAGAAACTGGCAAACGAGCAGGTTTACTTAAGATAAGCCCATGCACAGTCGTACCCTATGCAAGGCCGCTGGTGCGTTATCGGCTTATAAGGGAAATACCTCTGCAGGAAGTTGATTACATACAGTAGAGTAGTACATACATGCTACAGTAGTGGCACGAGGTAAAAAATACAATAAAAATCAGTTGATCGTTTGAGTATGTAGTAATTTCAGTACAACAAGAGTCAAGGGAAAATATGTATTCACCTGTGTATACATGACCCTAGAAGAGTTACAGCTGAGTAATTTACTTTCGATACAATTCTTGATTTTGTCCACTATTTGCTCCTCATATAAGAATTGCACCTCATGTTTTGTCGGATGCACATTCACATCTACGTTACGGGGATCTGAAAATATTTATTTGTATACGAAAATTAAATTATACAATTTGTAAAGTACCTCATATCTCTTATAGCACCAATATTATTATTAAAAACCCGGCTACACAACAAATGCGCGGACTGTGGCGCTGTTGTCCATGGGGGGCGGTGTTCCCTTTCCATATAGAAGACCCACCCAGCTCCGTTGTCCGCTATACTATAAAAAAACTTACCTAATTCAATGCTGAGATACACGAAGGAATGTGCATTTTTCGGTAAGTATGTTGAATATACGGCATCTATTGCTTTTCGGACGGCTGTAACATTATATTAATTTATGATAAAGTTTTGTTATGTAATTGTAATTCTTTTATTAAAATTCAAATTATTCTGAAACTTATAAATGTAATAACGCTGTTTAATTATTTGAATGATTATATAAATCTATGGAAAGAAAAGAAAATGTTACGAAATAGGTTGAATACGAAAATGTCTTAGATTTTACCACATAACATTACTCTAGCATGTAAGCCATTCATAATATCATGTAAATTCACTATGAATATTTTACTTTCCAACAAAGACAAGAAAATATATAACAATAAGGATTGTCTAACGATTCTCAGATCTAATTATATATCATCATCATCGTTTCAGCCGTAAGACGTCCACTTCTGGACATATTATATATATCTACAGTAAAATATATAATATAAACTAGCTAAACCTGGAAAATGTTAAGGGATGGTGAAAATAGATAGCCGATTTTCAGACCTACTCAATATTAATACAAAATTTTATAAAAATCGGTCAAGCCATTTCTGAGGAGTGTGATAAGTAACGCTCACACGGGAATTTTATATATAAGAAGATATAACAAAAAATATATATTATATACAAATAAAATTTACATAAAAAAATATACGTACATACACAGTCCACGAGCCGGTTGTTTATAAAAAGAAGCAATGCTCCTTTCTTATTGGAATAGTTGACATTTGTGATAAATCCATGAAGTGACATCTTAAGGGTATCGTCTTTAAAATTTATCTCTAAAAGTTCGCGAGCAATAGGGTTGCCATGTATCTACAGTAAAAAAATTCTTGCATTAACACCATTGCCCACAACATATAAATAGTACACCCGGCAGACGTTGTCCAGTACGCAACATACCGGAAATACAGATACACTAGACAAAACAATACCCTCCATTTATGTATTAGGATAAAAAGGAGCTATGTCCTTCTCTTTCTTCTAAGATACCCCACCAATTTTCAGCAAAATCAGTTCAGCCGTTCTTGACTTATAAATACTGTAACTAACACGGCTTTCTTTAATGTTTATATAGACTTATTCCAAACCCTGAGAAACTATTAAATACTTTTGAACTCGGCAGACGTCGCACTTACGTGACATTTTTTATGAAAGTTTGAGTAATTTAAACAATCTGTATACATCATAGCCTATGTGTTTTTCTCACATATAAGCTTTTATTATTGCAAGATTCAGTAAATAACGTTCATAACTTTTTGCGTGAAAGAGTAACAAGAGAGAGAGAGCCTCGTAGCTTAATGGTTTTAAAACTGTACAATGATTCGAATCCCGATCCAGGCAATTAAATTTAATTTATTCTGTATATGGAAGGGCTTGACAATGGAGTGTCTTAATACTATCCTACTTGTGGGAGAGCAGGCTGAAGTATATGCTGACGCAGTAATTGTGCAGGCTCATCGAGAGTGATACCACGGACTCAAGGAATACTCAGCGTGAAATGGTACTTGTACTGTGTTTCGTAGAGTGAGTGAGGATAGAGGGCCTTAAAAATACCGCTTAAGCGCCGTAAACAGCCGGCATCAAACAATGCGCGGACTTTGGCGCGGTTATAGTATTATATATTCGTTAGTGGGATGTTTTTTTAAAATATAATACTACTGTTTGGATGTGAGATACTTACAACTCTAACATTTTCTACAACAGAAGAATTAATTTGTGTCCTAACATCAGTATTTTCTCCAAACTTTTTCAAGGTGAAGCCAACGTGACTATTATGAATGGCATATGCCCCCACTATTTCCATTATCTGTGTATATTCTTCATTTGGGCTTCTTAATGCTCGCTTTCTAGCTAATAAATTAAAGAACAAATCTTCAACTGTGATTTGTGTGCCATTATTACCTGCACATGGCTTTGGAGGTCCTTTTAATTTCCCATTTTCATATGATGCCCTGAAAAGTATAAGGTTAATAATTTAATGTGTTCACTTCTTATTTAAATATTATTATAATAGTAGAAAAAAATAAAGATACAATTAATTCTTTATATAATATACATTTGTATCTCACAGATTACTTACTTATAAGCACATTTGCTGCCTGCTGTTTTAGTTACAATAGTCAGGTGAGCTATGTGAGTGATACTCGCCAAGGCTTCTCCTCGGAACCCATAAGTTTCAATAGCTTGCAAGTCAACAAATTCTCGTAGTTTGGATGTTGTAAATCTTTCACAAACAATATTCAGATCTTCAAACCTTATACCAGTACCATTGTCTTGTATCTGTAATCATTCCTTATACATTGTATGTTTTACTTAAATAAAGTATATTAAATTTTGTATTTTAGTTGATGATATAACTTAGCTGATAAAAATCATTTCAGATGTATATTATTTTGAAAAAATCTACTTTCATTGTAGTGCTATTGTAGAGTACCTGAGTATGTATCCAGATTCATAACAACTAAAGTTATTTAAGAAAATAATTAAACCAATTCAATATTGGTAAAAGACGTAGACGTATAAAGTACGATATAGTAATACAATCTTACCTGTAAAAATTTTAGGCCTCCTGCTTTAACTGTTATAACAATATTGGTCGCACTTGCATCTAAGCTGAAAAACTCTAAGCTTATTTTAACTCAAGTTTCTGAGCAGTAATATAAAGAAACACTTTTGAAATACATAAAAATTGAGTTACCTATTTTCAATCAATTCTTTAATAGCGTTCGCCGGTCTTTGAACTATTTCTCCTGCTGCAATTCGATTTACTACTTCCTCGTCCAATTTTTTTATTATGCCAGGTTCTTGCATGGTGAAATCGGTTAAATAGTATTTTATCTTACACTGCAAGGAACCAGAGATGATCAAAGAAAGTAACACAAACTTTCCTTAAGTATTTTAATAACATAAAATTATAACATAAATAATCTATTAATAAATGTTATAAAAAACGATTTATCGTTGGAGATTAATATGGTTTATATTTTTAATCCTATACCAAATTATTAATATTAAACAAAATTTAACAATGTAACGATTTAATTATCATTTGAATAATGCAGAAAACTACCTATAAGTAAGTATATTATTAAATAATATACAGACTGTTCCGTATATAATTAATAATCCTTGAACGCCACAGACTACTGTTACATGGCACTAAAAATAATACACAGAAAAATAAATTCCAACTAGTACTCCAATTATGATGTTTTTTTAAAATATTCATGGTTATTAATCTTATTCTGCAGAGCGGCCCCAAAATAATGAATTTGCTTACATTTTTGGTGTTATATTACTTCTTACAGACTGTATTATATATACTATACTCTTACAAAAGTAATGAATAATTTGAGTATTAATTGTACTTTTTTGAAAAATATATATAAATTCAACTTTTTAGTATGAAATTTGATACCGAAAATTTTTTGCCAAAGTTTGAGAGTGTTTCGTGTAAAAAAAACTATGAAAACCTAAGTGGTCAACTATTAAAAAAATGCGCTTTTAATACAAATTAGAAAATGGAATAATACACCATTTTTCCATAATAGTAATACTAATTTTTTACTAATGAGATATAAAAGGGTATATAGGACAAAAAAAGAAACGATAAATATCACAAAATATTTCAAAATTCTGACTACAGAATAGGACACCTCCTATCCTCCAATCGTAATTTTATTAAATAATTTAAAAGAAAATATGTCATACACTAAGAAATATATTTTATATTTTCAACAAATAATGGAAATTAATGAAATTAATTGGATTGTACATATATTCATTTATAAAAAATTAAATTACCATTTTTTTCGTATGGTAATATAAAAAAGTATTTAGCATAATATTCAATGAACGCAGTAACTCAACCTTTAAATATAATATTGTGATAATGTTGTGCTATTATAGATTTTCTCCAATTTGTATCTTCCGAATCGTGTATATTTATTATGGTTATTGACTATCAATTCTTTGCACATAAATAAAATACGTAGTAAAAATATATGTATCGTGAAACCTCCCACTTCACCGATAATAATAATATTACATGGGTACCTTTTTGTGTATTAAATTATTTGTAAATAATTTATATTTTAAAATTAATATGTTTAACGTTTTACTTAGTTTTACTTAGTTGATAATCCAAATATAGTCAAAATTGAATATTTAAAATTTTTTGTCTTACATTTTTAAATATTTTTGATAGGTTGTTTCACTTTTTACTGGGTTGTGTACCAAAAAGAATGAGCGATTCGGAATTAGACTTTGTTTCTGATGAGGAAGCGGATCTAGAAGATTTACGAAAATTGAATGCAGCTTTAGCAGATGAGCATGTCAAATCTGGTAGAGAGACTGCGCAGAGTTCTTATTATACTAAGTCATCTATAAATGACTATATATACGACGACACCTCTGAAATCGATAGTGCACTTGCTCTGAACAAGTTATATGATCAAAAACTTCAAATATTGGAAACAAAACTACTTAACCGTCTTAATGAATGCCGCCAACGTTTAAAAGCATTACAAAGCACTGTTACTGTACAAAAACTGTCTGTTCCTATATTTCATCCCATTCTTTGTGGTAACCCTTATTTTAAAGATAAAAATGGCTTTCCTCCACCAGAAAACAGGGATACTTTTCTTAAAAAACAGGCTGAAATGTATGATAGTTCTGTAATGAGGTATAGTCCTGGGTGGACAGTTCGCAATAAGATGTCATTCCTGAACATAATTCTTACAGTATCAAAACAATTGAAGAAAAAAGAGGTTTCTGCTAAGATAAAACAATTAAGTTTGAAGGCTAAACAAAAAGGAAAAAGAGATGCACAAATAAAAATATTGAAGAAGGAATTGAGTGAAATACAAAATAAATCTTTAAAAGAATTAGCTCTACCAATAGATCAAGAGTATGACTGGAATTACATTGCAAAGAAAATGAACTTAAAACAATTACCACATGAGTATAGATCATTATGGAGGCTTTTTTTACACCCATCAATAAATACAAAAGTATGGTCAGAAATGGAGCATAAAAAATTATTAGAGCTAGTGGATAAATCAAACTGCCAAGGATGGGACTCAATTGCAAAGCAGTTAAATACAGGTCGTACCCAATTTCAATGTTTTATATACTTTCGTAGTAATAGTCTCAAATCACAAGTGACTCGAAAGTGGACTGGAGATGAAGAGGAATATTTAAAAAGGTTGGTAGAGTATTACAGAATTGGGAATCGGATACCATGGTCAAAAGTAGCTGCATCAATGGAAAACAGAACAAAAATACAAGTTTATAATAAATATTTAAGGCTCAATGAAGAAAGAAAAGGTAGATTTCTTCCTGAAGAAGATGCCATCATACTAACTTTTATTGAAAAATTTGGATCTGATTTCAAAAAAATGTCATGGTACTTACCAGGGCGCTCTGTAGCACAATGTCGGGTACGTTATCAAGTTTTATCACGGAAGAGAATTTCTACTGCATGGACAGTACAAGAAGACAAGAAGTTACTGCAATTGGTGGCAAACCAAGATGCACCACGAAATTTCGCTACAATTGCTGATTATTTTCCAGGCAAGGATAGAACTGTGATAAGATCTAGGTATATGGTATTAGAAAAATGGGTATCACGATATCCGAACATAGATATTGCAAATGCTCCCAGAAAACCATGTAGAGAAATCAAACGTGGGAACAGTATACTGAATTTTAATATTGCTATTGATAATTTAAAGAGGAGATTGGAACTAGAATTAAATGAGAAAAGAGATAAAGGTCTTACTGTTCACTCTCCAGAGGAAAAGATTGAGGATGCTATTATTAGTATTTTGGTTAAAGAGCAAATCAAAATTGAGGAAGCTAAAAAGTTAAAAGTATTCGAGAAATATGATGAGCAAGATGTAGAAGGAGATTGTGATCATAAGATATCCAACAATTACTCACAGCATAATCAAATTGGCGCTAACATACAACATGTCAAACAAATACTTATACTCCTTCGAGCAAAATTAAATAAAAAAAAATTTCTTCAGAGTGCTATGAGTGTTGAATATCCTCAGTTAGTTTTAGAAGACTATAATGTATATTATACTAAAAAGAAAAGATCATATTCAAAAAAAATTGAATCTCCCTGTGAAAATGTTATTATGCCTGATATTTGGGGTAAAAACCCTTTAGGTGTCAGTTACTATTTGCTTCCACCTAATTATGCAACAATAACAGGCTGTAAGACCCTAATGAATTCTATTAAGGAAACTCCGCAAGTAAATGAAGTTAGCAATATAAATAGATACATGAAACAAAACAGTATATTTAAAGATTCAATGAATCTTTTAACCAAAAGATTCTATTTTTTATTCATATGGCCAATGTTATTGTCTTCTCATATGCCACCTGAGCGATTTTTAGAAAACACATCTGAGACACCAGAAGAACCTTGCCAGCGCACTCTTTTGAAACAAGAGAATGTTCCTTCTGCTTAAATGTATTATTTAGTAAACAAGTTAATATTGTGTTATATTTATTATTTTAAAATAAATAATGATTTTGTAAATACTTCTGGGAAAATTCAACTCACGCGCATGTAATTTATAAGATATACATGAACTTTAAACATTAAATTTTAATTTACTTGATAGTTTTTACTTTTTAATTATTCCTAGATAAGATTTTTGAATAGTTTTTCAAAGTCTGTCCATCCCTAGTAACTGCATAAATTGCTACTTTTCAGTAAGTTTGTTAAAATACAATAGTTAATTTGAATGGAAAAATTCCGAAATAATTTATCATATTAAAACTATACTAAAAAATAATGAAATGTAATAAAGGCTATTTTTGTAATTGACTTTCAATAGGCTAATGTTATCTATCATTATATTAAATAAAAATATTTGACTTTAAAAATCGAGTAATTGCACACTAAAAAAAATTACGACAATTTAGTTCCCAGTGGGATAAGTTATTAAGCATACGTATTTTCATGGACGTGATTCGTACTAAAATTGTATCATTGACAAGAAGATACACAGAAGACAAACAGAAGAGATTTTCGTTGCATAATAATAAATTAAATAACAAAAATGCAGGACGCGTGTTATGGAAACTATTAAATGGAGTGATGTACAAAGAAGTTAGTTCTTTAATACTTTAAGAGACAAAATATCGTGAGGCTTATTGAATATGATTGATATAATAGTTATGTACTTATGAAATGATTACAAAGAATTAGCGGACTCAATATTTCAATTAAAAGAATATAAATTGGCTTAAACACAAAAATAGCAATGTAAAACGGAATAATTGTCGGCAAATAGGAACGATGTGCACGACACTTAGACTGGACGCTGGAAGGCGTTGGCTCTCAAAAACAGGCGGGAAAGCATGGTTTGAATATTTACTTTACTGGATACATATTAGAGATAATGCCCCCTTACTACGAACACGTATTTTAGTTCGCGTAACGAAGGGATCGTAGGGGGTGGGAGAGTTGACAGTAAGTCATAATTATTTTTGCTATTTCTTCGACTAAGCTAATAATTAATCGTTAACCAATTGTGAAATATGGAGACAATGGAACCGTGACATCGTACCGTCATAAGGTTTCTGACCAAGTAAAGAAAGTCTATTACAAACGGAGACTTTAGCCTAGGTAAAACAATGACATACAACACCGCAATTTACTTAAGTAAATTGCGGTGTTTCACATCCCAGCCTTATTTAAATAAGGCTGGGTATGTTGAAGATGAATCGAGAACGGTAGATTTATTGAAGAGATTACCGCTCTACTTGTCGAAAAAGTAGATTCATTAATACTCGAAGGTGCTCGACTAAAGATAAAACAAGTCGTAGAATACGCTGGATTATCTGAACAACCATTTGTATAGCCCTTCATGAATCATGACTAAGGTCATTAGAAAATGGGGGCCGTAAATGCTCATGCCACCGCAAAACCTACAAGCAAAAATTATGTTAGCGTACGTTCTTGGAACTTTGTCGTAAAGATCAGGACGACGCAATGAGTTGAAATGTTACTGGAAAAGGAATTTCGTTTCATCTTTATGAGCACGAATTGAAACAAGACTCCGAGGTAATTCTGTGGATCGATTTAAACGCAAAAACTTTTCCCAAATCGTTTTTATGTTAAAGAAACTAAAATAAGCAATAAAAAAAGAACACTAACGAAAACCGTCTTAATTTTGCACGACACCGCTACGTTCAAAAGATCCCAGTTTGGATGGAGACCCAGCATAGTGTGGGCTATCTTACAGTTAAAACCTCGCTGTCACTGACTATTTTTGCTTTCCAAAATTGAAGAAAGAACCTCTGTGAAAATATTTACCAGAGAAGATAAGGTTAATGAAGTGTTTTCGACTTCAAACAGATAACAACTTTTAATAATTGTATAATTTCGTACAAAAGATCTGATTTTTTCTTTTGCCTGGACTTGTATTTATATTGAAGAGGAATAATAATTTGTTATATTATTTCCATTCGATGACCCCGAAATTAAAACATCTTATGAAGTAGCATTTTAGTATTTTATGTGGCAAACTTCTATACCTCCAAAGGATCTATTTGGTCTGTGTAAATCATATCTACATTGTATTTGTATGAGCGATCATTGCATGTTTAATGTTTATAGAAGTTACGTGAAAACTCTGGTTTCTTTTAATTATCATGTATGGCAAAATAAAAAGATTCCATAACAGTCGGCAATATGTTTCTATTACAAGCGTGTACGGTATGCCTAAGTACTGGAGTAAAATTTGTAAAAATGGACAGCGGGCATTTGAGGCACGAATACAATCTTATTTCCGGACTCAAGGTTTGTTTTGTAAATTTTTTGTAGTTTAAGTAAACAAACTATGTGTACATTTTTCGTAAGGTTATTATAGCTTATTCTTTGTTTAATTTAAAAGTAACCTCATTATTTATTATGAACTTAATATTCTATATATAACGAATTTAATTTTACTAACTTATGTTTATTTTCCAGACTAATAAAGAAAGTGGTTTACCAGGGCATCTTTGCGTGGAGTGTGCAGCATATATCAAAAAATTTATGAAGTTTAGAAATAAATGTCAACGAGCTTACTACACACTACTTGAAATATTGAACACAAATAGTGAAGTATGAGTTGAATATTTATGAAACTATAGTAATTTTAAATAAATATAGTTTTGTCTGATATTTTCATTTTTTAGATTACTGAGGCAGTTCTAAAAGAATTGAATAGACAAAGGCTTAAAATAAATCCTACTTTATCTTATTTAACTTCAAACAATCCACAAGTACGATATGAAGTTGTGAAATTTAAATGGTTGAAAGCAAGTCGTGTACCTCTTGAATGTAACAAAATACAAACTTTTCACTATAGTACACTTAGTGATGAAGTGCCTCAAGAACAAGTTGAAAGTAAAGTTACTGAAGTAAATGAAACAAATGTGTTTAATGATTACATCGATGAAGCTGTCTCTGATGATGATTATTTTAATGATAATTCACAAAACAATGGAAATGATGATGATGTTGATGGTACCAACTTAGAAGAAGATTTTGCCGCTGTCATGCCTATATCAAGGAAAGAAGCATCTGCTGTTGTAGATATATATAAGATGATGTCTCAAGGAAAGTTTAGGTGTGATATATGTGATGAAGCATATTACACAGAGGCTCGCCTTAAAGTTCATATGAGGATGCATGATAGTGTAAGTTATTTAATATTTAATGAATATACTTTATTTTATGAACTTCAAAACAAAGTATTTAGCAGATAATAATTAAAATAGATTACAAATTGTTAATCAATACATTACTTGAATTCTATTTTGATATGAATTTTTAATTTTTTTCAGAATTTAAGTGGTACATACTTCTGTGATTTATGTAGTTTTTATTACAAGACACCATTCCAGTTAAAAACACATGTATCTGGAAAACATTCATACAAATATCTATGTAAAAAGTGCCCTGAGGTTAGTTATGATAGGTGAGTTTATAAAAACGAAATACTTTTAACACCAGTTTGGGAAGACAATTTGTGTGAATGTGTTTATTATATTTATATGCATTCAAATATTTTATTTTACTATGACATATTCTTCATTTCTATATATATTAATTCAGAGGTTTTAAACATATTAATTTATCTGGTTAAAAAAAATATGTTTTACATAATACAATAATCTCCAATAATGCAGGACATCTGCTAAGTCACACTATATTTGGAGACACCATAAGGATCATTCAAAGACCCAAGCGATTGGCAAGAGGAAAGCTAGGTATGAACCACAACAAACTCCAAAAAGAATGAAATTACCATCAGATTTTCCTGTATGCTTACCTGTCAGCCAAGAAGATCAATACAAGCTTGTAAGGCAACGACAGCTATCTAAAAACTATATAGAATCACCATTCAAATGTGAACTCTGTTACAAGGGATTCCGAGAAAGGCTTACTTATGACAAACACATGAAGAAACATGATCCGGTATGTACATCCTTGAAATATATTTAAAACGTTATTATGTTAATATATAATAAAATATATATAATATATATGGACCATAAACTTTTTATAATTGTCTATTAATATTGCATTACTGTTTAATGTGAATTTTAATACAGTTAATTTTTATGTGAAGGATGATATATTTTTTGTTATAAAGTACATTAAATAAATTAAATAATACACGCATAATTAAATTATTATTATTAATCATTATTATTGAAAAAATGCTATTCCCGTCTGCTGAACGTCTAAATACGCGGTAGCTCCAATTAATTAGACTTTATAACCTGAACAAAATGTTATTTCCCTACCAGGCATTGATAAAAATATTTATTATTTGTAAGTCGAAGTTTAGTAAAATATTGCGGCGTCTTACTTGAACTTCTCTCGGAAATTATAACAATAAAATTCAAAAGAAAAGCATATTTTTATATAAATTAAAATACACTAAAAAAAAATGGATCTTGACGTTGTTATTTTGTCGTGGTGATCGTGTCCCACCCCAGGCCGAGATCAGTTTAGTTTTTTTCTAGTGCATTTAAATTTATATAAATAAATGTGTAACATAAATCTATGTCGCAATGTTGTTTAACTTAAAATCAAAAAGTAGCAAAATATTCTTATAAATCGCAATTAGTCAAAGTTTTAGTAAATAAACTTATCGAAATTATTGTTAACTCCAATTTTTAGCATTTCCCTTGACTTTCGAGATATCGAGATCCCAATGTATTATTAATCTATATGTATTTTATTGTTTTTCAGGCAATTTCTGGCCAATATCAATGTGATGTATGTAAGGTGTATGTAAAAAGCACAAGACAAATGTACAAACATATGGCAATGAGTCACATAAATAAGTACTCATGTCAAGAATGTTCCTTCACTTGCTTTTGCAGGTAAGCACTAAGATTTCTTTAAACAATTTTTTAAGTTTATCTACCTGACCTCAATAATAAGGATGCCTCATTGGTTCTTTATCATATTCATTTCTAATAAGAATGTAATTTTTTACAGAGGCCAAGCGAAAATGCATTATCGTTGGCATAAAAATGTCACGTATTCATGCCCGCATTGTGACAAGGAATTTGTGTGAGTATTTTATAAATTTCTCATTGTCGTCATTAACTATTAAATACATATTTAAAAAACCACTATAAAATAAAAAGTTTTATAAACCGAATAATCTTATCTATCCCATATATTTCCCAGGTCAAAAACTGGAGAAAATCTAATGTGTCATATTTTAAAGTCACTTTAGAGTAATTTTGACCGATTGTGATCTTTAAAATATTTCTTATATAAAGATTTATAGGACTATGGATCAGGTGGGTCTCTTATATGGTAAGAGAACACCACCGCCCATGAACAACCGCGCCACAGTCCGCGAATTCCGGTTTTTACGTCATTTAAGCGGCTTGTTTAGGAGCCTCCGATATCATCACTCACTCCGTGAAAAACGGTACAAGTACCGTTTCACGCTGAGTATTCTGTGAGACCGTGGTATCACTTCGAACGAGCCGGCCCAATTAGTGCGTTAACATTTGCTTCAACATCCATTTCGGCTCTCCTACGGGTGCGATATTATTAAGACACTCGCCCGACCATAGTCAAGCCCTTCCAGAGACCGAATAAATTAAAAATTGAATTATAATTGTTCGGACCAGGATTCGAACCCGACACCTCTCGCTTCATGGTACACGTTTAATACCATTATCGAGGCCCTTTCTTTTTAAAATATGTACTTGCTTGAGTTTCGCTTACTATAAAATACCTGTTCCATAGTAAATAAATATGTTGTAAAGTTTGGATTAAATTATGTTTCAGAAAATCTTCAACGCGCCTAACACACATACGCATAAAACATCCGTCTACTTTCATATGCACGATATGTGGACATAGCTTCGTCAGCGAGTCCGGCCTCTATTGCCATAAGAAAATCGCTCATACCAAGGAGGTCTGTATTTGCTCTCATTATGTAACGCAATTTTTGAAGTTTTTAACCTTCGTCTGTCCAAGTAACGTAAAGTTATCCAAGTGATTTTTACCCAAAAATTGAGTTTAATTTCGCCTTTTTTCTTCCTCTTCGACTTCCCTTCCCACCACTGTGAGGCAACGTAATATTTTACGCAATACCCTACCCGTCAAATTGTCTACGCAATACGATAATAAATAAAAATAGAATACTAGAAGGCTCACAAATTGAGAAAAATATCATAAAGATACTTTTGTTTGAATTTTTATTTTATTAAGTGCAACTGCTTTCAGTGTAGTTCTTTTCATGTTTTAAATTAGTTTGGCTCAAATTGTGTTTTTTAATATTTTTATAACACTGGTGGCAAACGAGCACGAGGCTCACCTAGGGCAAGCGGTCTTCTGCCCATGGACATCCCCAGCCTGTGGTGTGTTGCCGGCCTTTACGGAAGATGTACGCTCTTTTCTTGATTTGTATTTAAATAATCCTGTAGGAGATGGATGCCAGTTCAAAACTTGAAACTGATGTGGAAACATCAAGTCCCCTGTATTGTGCAGAGTGTAGCTTACAGTTTCAAAATCAAGCGGCATTTGTGACACACTTTGGCAGCTCCAATAAGCATGCATCGACTAATCTGTAAGTATAAAGCCGCTTACGGCTCTAATTTTGAGCTTTAACTTTGTAAAGATAGAGATAGTAGTCAAAGTTGTAACTATGAAAGCAGTTGCTTCCCATGGGAGAGCTACGCTTACGTACTAATTTTACTGAAAAGTCCAAAGTGATACGTTGGGCTCATAGAATATTCAGCGTGAAACAGTACTTGTACTGTGTTTTGCTGAGTTAGTGAGGACATTGGAGGATATATGTTGGATATTGAAATCATACCGTTTAAGCGAGTAATAAGCTGGCAACATTACCAAAGCGCGTAGTGTGGCGCGGTTGTCCATGGGCAGTTTAACAGTTTTTTTAAATTTATTTATAGAATTTTTTAACGTTTTCTGCGATGCGTATTGCATTACCTTTAATGGTAATGCAGAGTCATGTTGTTATATTCAATTGTTTCTTAGATTTTAATTTATATTTAGCTAATATTTTAATTTAAGGTCAATAAAACCTAATCGTGGTGAGGAGATATCAATAAATGGCAAGCCTAATTCTCGTCCGCGTGGAAGGCCGCGAAGGGACGCCTCGGACGTTCACAATAACGGCACCACTACCGCGGGGAACTGTGACATTGTAAGTATACTTGGCAGGAAAATAAAGCACCTTTTCATCCACGTAGCTAAATTCAACTAACTTTCACTGTGTAGCATTGGATGTCTTTTAAATTGAAGATAATTTTACGGTTTATAAAGAAGGCTCCTAAGCTTTTAAATAGGTGCCAGTGAAATGGTTCGGCTTGGGTGTTTTTCAAGGTGTTAAATACAAAATTTTGTACAATGACTAAGAAATGTATAGAGATGCCTAATTTTTGGATTTTTAAAAATACAACCCTGTTTTCATACATTCCATAACATAGCATTTTGTTTTGAATCACTTTTTGGTTTGTAGAAAGGATTTTGGAGATTTTATCATACAGCCTTTTTCAGACTCCAGCTCTCTCAAAGGTTTCCATGTTTGAGAAATATGTTTGTGTTTTAATTTAAGCATAAATTGTATCTTTGTCAGAGATATTTATTATAAAATATTTTTATTATTATTGTAAATAGCAAAAAATGTCACTATATAATAAAAAACTATGTAATAAAAAACATATAAGTTCAAGATCATTCAAATCAGACTATTTCGCCTGTTTAAAAACGCTGAGTGGCCGATGTTCTTAATAATTATAAGGTTCATCATTAATTTTATATCGCATCATCGATTTCAACCGTAAGAAGTCCACAGCTGGACATAAACCTCCCCCTTGGACCTCCATGAATACCTGTCGGAGGCGACCTTTATAAGGTCGTCTGTCCTCATGCCTGGTCGTCATATGTCGCATATATAATGAATATATTTTAATGTTTCAGTGCAAGAAATATCTATCCAACGACGTGCAAGCTCGGAAACACTACGAAACGGAACATCCCGGCGCCGAATATCTGAAACGGTATATGTGCGACATATGTGGACACACCACTAAGGTAACATCTTCTATCAAATTGACTTCAGACGAAAAATTCACAGCTATATGTGATATTAAAATGTATTCTTCCAAATTAACTTTTGAACGGCTGCACCAAGCTTGATAATTCACAATTGTGTTGGTCATAATAAGGAGGGTTGTGCGAAAAAAGTATTTAAATTGCTGAATCGACTAGAATGAATTTTTGTGTATTCTTTAATACATTCATTTTGTGTATGTATTCATTCAATGGATTTAATTTTTTTGTAAGCTGCCTTTTGATATTATATGTACTATATAAAAAAGAAATGTTTTAAAACTTGAAAAATGTTTTTTACAGATTTTTCTACATGTTTTTATAAGTCTTACTTAGTTTTAATAAATAAAAATAATACTTAATAAAAAATATATATTTCTATTAAATTTACTTATTAAATAAATTTTTTAAATAATAATAAATAAAAATAATTAAAATTAATAAATAATGTATGTGTCTTCCAGCAATACGCAAACCTGATGGTCCATATGCGCACGCACACACGAGAAAAGCCGTACGCCTGTCCGTACTGCGATCGCCGATTCAGTATGGTCAGCAACCGGGATCGACACATTGTGGTCAGTACTATGCGAATATCTATGACAGACAAGTAAAAAGTGTTTTTGTATAAAAATTGGAAGCCAACGTGGAGAAGGCACATCTGGGTTAAGTGGTTCACTGCCAGTGTACCTGATAAGTACACTTTTTTTTGAAGTTCTCTAAGTAGTATTAAAATTAGTATTAAATACTAATATAAGTTTTAAAACACCTCTACAGAAAGCTGATTCCATACAGTGGTAAAATAAAATATAAATTAAAAATATACCGAGAATATATAAAATTGAGATCATACCGTTCAAGCGAAGTAAAAAGCCGGTGACACAATCAAAGTGTGGGTTGCCTGCTCGGTTGCCTTGTATAATATTCAATTTTATTGTAACAGGTGCACACAGGCGAGAAACGTTACGAGTGCCAGCACTGCGGGCGACGTTTCACGCAGAGTAGCGCCGTCAAGCTGCACATACAGACTGTGCATTTGAAGATTCCATACGCGCCTTGGGATAAAAAGAACAGGAAGAGAAGGAAAGAGATGGAGTCGTCTCTGGCGTCCGTCGCGCAGCCGAGGCCCGACGCCCAGGGCGAGTATATTAACGCCTATATGTTTAATTTATAATGCACTTTTATATGGTTTTCAATTCTCAATCTTGTTTCTCCCCTAAATGTTTTCTCTCTCACATATCATTTTATAATCTCGAGGCTCCATCGATGTTGAAAAGTCGCTAAAGTATTAAATGTAGCTAAACTTTCTAATTTACTACCTAGTTCTGGTGGTAAACATTCTGAAGCTGTCACTAGTGAGTTAGACCAGATATTAATGAAATATTGTCATTAAGATCTTTACGGAATAGCAGGTGGGTTTTCTCTATCATGGACAATCGCGCCACGATCCGCATTTTGGGTGTCTTACTGGATTTTTAAGCTGCTTAAACACGATATAATTTTACGGGCCTCAGGATATCGGTGGCGTGGTTGTCCATGAGCGGAGGTGTTCTCTAACCATACAGGAGATCCACCTTCTCCGTTGTCCACTATACCATAAAAAATAGAAAAAATATTGTTTTGGTATATTAAATTATATAAATCACTTACATATGTATATTTAAGAATTTGTCTTTAATTTTAAGTG
>DWCF01000971.1:0-35734 GCA_018230265.1 Delias oraia
AATAACTTTGGAGGTACATAAACAGCCTTACGTTTGCATTCCCTTATGCGGCGACGACTCAGAAATCGTTCAGCCCGGATATATATGTAAATGTAAATAATAATACACTATAGCAATTTGTGTTATAAATTATTCATGCATTTTTGATTGCACTTACACTGTAATCACTTAATGGCCAATTAGTAGTGGTGTGGGAATTAATACCCCTTTATATTAACTAAACACAGCATTACGCTCGCTTTTAATATTAATATTCATTTTGCTATCCAAGTTTATGTATAAATTACAATTTTAGAAAAGTTGTATCCTTCTGAGTAAAAATAAACATACAATTTACATTTTCACCAATGGGAGAACCATGCTGAAGCATATGCGAACACACTGTTTGGGTCGGCTCGTCTGAAGTGATACAACGGGCTCACAAAACACTTAGCGTGCATTAGTACTTGTAGGTACTAACTTGAAACGGTACCTCTACTGTGATTCGTGAGTGAGTGACGATATCGTAAAAAGCTGGCAACACAACCAATGCGCGGTCTATGGCTCAGCTGTATATTGTTGTGTATTCTCTTAGCATATAGAAGAAACACCTGAAAGAAAATTATGTCACAATATTAATACTCGTTTACTTATAGATAATTTAAAGAACCTTTCCGTGTTGTACCGTGACGTCATAGCTAGATAATTTATCAATTGTATTGGGTCTTTGTAATAGTAAGACGAAGGTAGTGTCTTCGTCGTGGAAGAGCCATGCTGACGCAGTATTTGGGCCTGCTGGCCCGGGGTTTTGCCACAGACTCACATTATAGTATGAAGTAGTACTTGTACTGTGTTTGACAGAGTGAGAGAGACTATTTTAGGTCTATCGAGCGATTAACCGGTGAATAAAAGCCACACTACCAAAGCATCGTGGCTATCTATGGGCGGTAGTGATCTTTCAGCGTCAGGAGACCTGTTTCCGCCATATATATATAAATATATTTTGCTACTCTGTTGAAAAGGTTGTAAAGGATGTATGGCGTGTGGTATGTAGGTAATCTATCTGTAGTCCTAATAGTTATGAATTTTGATTCATTTTCTGTTTACAATGTTACTTGATCGAAATGGTCTTTATTTATGCTAAAGCTTCATTTGTTTTTACATGTTAAATTTAGTTGCAAAATGTTAAATTTAGTTTTTGCTCCTATAGGTATACCTATAGGAGCAAAAGTATTTTGCTCGGTACTTTACTTGGTATACCTTTATTAAGAAAATAAAGTAACCATAAAAGGAAATGCTATTTTACATTAGTGATTTCATTAATCTAAAATAATATAGACAATTTATTAATTTTAAAAATAAAAAAATTAAATATTTTATAATTTCTGCAATTATATAAAAGATTTCTTGAAACTTGCTGTAAGATACACCAAAATATGGTCTGTAGCTGATAAAATAATGAGTTTGGATACAAATTTCAAATGATTTATTTAGACAAATTCGAAATCTTTAATAATAAATTAGATTGGCAGAATCCTGGTAATAGAATGTATGTATGTTGAATGAAATGAATGGAATAAAGGAATATTTCAAAGAAATTATTATCGCTGACTGTTTCTGCTGATAACTTGTAAGGCATATTAAAACAGCGAGCGTACAAAATAATCAAAATGTACACGAAATTATTTGACCACGATTAGCATATAGGGTTAGGCGTCGTAAACTTTACGGGTTAGATCGTATCGCAAAGTGGCCATCTGTCCGTGATCACCACAGTTTAGGGTTAACTTTGTTATATTTTAATTGTCTTTATGCTAATTTTATGACGTAGGGCTACATTTGTGTCGGTGTCATCTTTATCAAGATTCTTGCTTACATATAACCAATTTAGCGGCCTTATATGATATGCAATTGTTAATTCTCTTCTAAATAAGTAAATGTTATGCATTTATTTTATATAAAACAGAAAAAGCCAAATCAATCAATAATATATTTACCATTTACCATTTTTTTTACATTTTTGTGAATCTTAATTTCTTTATGATATAGTGGAACCGAAAAAAAAACGAAGCATGTGAGTCTCGTATATAGTAAGGAACACCGTCGTTCATGAACAACCATGCCACAGTCAGCGCATAGGTTGTATTCCCGTCTTTTTACGCCGCTTAACCGGCATTTTTAGGTTCTCCGATATCCTCACTCACTCTGTGAAATATAGTACAACTACCATTTCACGCTGAGTATTCTGTGAGCCCGTGGTATCACTTCGGGCAAGCCAGCCCAATTAGTGCGTTAACATATGCTTCAGCGTGGCTCTCCCACGGGTGAAAAGATAAAATTTTATTGGAAATATACGGCGTGAGATTAACCTGACTTAAGTGTTACATAATAAGCGCTTCAAAGAGATTCTATATAAAATGCCGCGGTGATTCGATCAAAATAGAAACTTGCATGAAAAAGTGTTTAGGCCGCGTAAAATTGAAAAAACCATATTATTAAAGAATGTTAATCGATTCTAAAGTATCTATTTCTCGTTCGCATCACTGATTTACAACACCTGGCCCGTATTGATGGAAGTATTGAATTACTAAAACCATTAAACAAATGCCCTGCGTTACCATAAAACGTTGTTTTCTATAGAATTCGATAATTTTTGTTTGATAATTGCAAAATTTTTTACACATTGAAGGACCGTGTAACCTAGTAAGCCAGTTTTTAATTGATTTTATTGAAAATCATAAATAACAAATAGGAACTAGAAAAACGTTCGAAATAATTATTTTTGTGCATCGTCTATGAAAAAAATAAACTTAGTTAAAATTGCAGCTTACCCGTGGAAAATCCATGCTGAAGCATATGCTGATGCACTAATTGGGCCGACTCAGACGAAGTGATAACCACGGGCTCACAGAATACTCCGCGTGAAACGGTAATTGTACTGTGTTTCGTAGAGTGAGTAAGATTATCACAAGGCCTTAAAAATGGCGCTTGAGTGGCGCAATAAGTCGGCAACACAACCAATGCGTGGACTGTGACGCGGTTGTCCATGGGCGGCGGTGTTCTCTTATAAAGGAGACCCACCGACTCCGTTGTCCGCTATACTATAAAACAACATATAGCCAATAATATTATAATGATTCAATATTAGTGTAAGATTATTTAAATTTTGTCGATGAAGAAATATTCTTATATCAAATCTAAGAGTTCTCAAATTTAGATTTCATATATTGCTAGCACATAACCCGTTACAAATTTCGAAGACAAAAGAATTTGTATCTTGAAGCGACATTTCGATAGCCGCTCTGGTTTATAGGCCAATTTTGCGATCCGAGCCACGTCCTAGCTCACCCGTCGGATTGATAATGATAAAAAAATTGATTACTCAGCGATTCCAAAACTAAATTCTAACGCTTTATCAATAACTGTAAAGTGGCGATCAAACGGTAGATTCGCGTTGAAAAGCGCTCGCAAAATAATATAAAATGAACATTTCCACCGCCGATACTATCTGACCACTGCAATTTATTATGCCTCCATTTAAATACGCGGCTTCAAATTGATAGTTTCACATTTAAATTTTATTTAAGCCGGACGAACCCATTACGGCTTGGTACGGGTGGAAATTGAAAACAACACGCCCTATTACGAAAGAAACACGATTGTTAAGTACTTTTAAATTATATATTTTGATTATAATTTTCTCTAATAAATTATCAAGTTTTTTATTTTATTCACATCAGAAATTCCATGGTATTAATTAAGATAAATCCTATTGTAACTTTTTAATTTACTGACATTTTTCATTCAATGGAATAGACATACAGATATAAGATTATATAGGTTTATTAGTAACTACTTACCGTGTAAAAACGCGGAAAACATTCATATGTCAGTGTAACTCAACCTGTGGTCCTTAGAGTAGAGGTTTGCGGTGTCATCTCTAGACCATATATATATGAAAATATTACCTGAAATAAATACCTTATCAGATGTTATTGCTGTTTAATTTATCAAGGGGACCTAAAATCCATAGGAGAGTGTGGCTGAAATAGGCTGGGAATCGCAGCACTTTATGAAACACACTACAAATTATGTTTCATGATGTTATTTTCAAAGCCCACGGTATCATTTCCGACGAGCCAGCCCAATGAGTGCATCAGCATGGCTTTTTCGCAGGTGACAGACTGATTTCAAATTAAACTTAAGTAACATAAAATCCTATTACTGAAAGATTTTTTTACACAAACATTAAGAATTTTCTTTGTAATATCTTGAGAATTTTTTTGTCATTGTAGGGGATTTAAAAAACTCTACTGTTAATCCAAACTACGACTTTCGGTGTTTTTAAAGCATTAAAATTATTTACAAGATGAGTGATTAATAAATAAAAATTAAATACATTTAAGACGCTCACTACGACTTATCAACTTGAATGAAATACATCAATAATTCATGTAGCTTAAGTGCGTTATTGTCTAAGAAACCTCATGGGACCAAAATAATATTAGATAGGATTAAATATCTACTCTCCGTTCATAAATAATGTCGAGAATTTTAATAATAAATTATACAGCACTTTACATTACTTTTAGTTGTGTATTATATAAAAAATATAGGTACGTACGACGAGTTAAGTTAAAGAAATTATCTACGATTAAAACAATCCTTACTTTTTTTTAAATTTGCTGAAAATCGCAACGAAATTGGATAAGGATCTGTATGAAAGTTATATACCTATTACTGATCTAGAATATACCAGACGGATAGTTGCAAAAAGTTTATTTAAAGAAGTTTATAGTTGTTTTTTCAGTTGTATTATATTTTTTATATATCATAAAGAAAGAATATTTGAATAGTTGAAATAAAAAATATGTTTATATTATTATTGTATATTTTTATTAACAAGAATTTGAATTTATTTATTTAGAAAAACTAACTTTGGCATTCTAATACTCAAATCATAATTTCCCGCAGGTACCAATAAAATGAAGTGTTGAAAATGGACTCGCCATCATCTCAAGACAACGACATCGAAGTGAACGTGGTTTCCGGAGCAAGCAGCCCAGATATACCTTCCTCTCCATCTAGAAAAGACCAGAAATCTCCATTTTTCGACCTGAAAAGAGATGACAAGGCTACAGGCAGTGCGCCATACACAAGTTTTTCAATAAGTTCCATATTAAATCGAGCGGAACCGAGAAGGGATTCCAGTGTGTTGGAGGCTGCAATTGCTGCTAATCATTTTGGAAATGCAAATGACGCAATGCTGTCCAGGTATGTATTTGAAATAATGTATCTAATGCCAGAGTCATTTAAACCTATGTTATAACCATTAACTCTAAATCTTAAACGCATTTGTTAACTTAGGATAAAGGCCTGAATTAACACTAAATAAAATCTGCTACATCCAAAAAATACCAATTAATATTAAAGAAATCAGAATTTCTTATCGTTATTATTTATTTAATTTATGTACTTAGCAATATAACGTAAATACAATAATTAATTTTCACCCATGGGAGAGCCATGCTAGTCCTAAGTGATACAACGGGCTCATAAAATACTCAGTGTAAAAACGTAGTTGTCCTCGAACCGGTGGTTCTACTGTGTTTCGCTGAGTGAGTGAGGATATCGGAGGCCCATAAAAATGCCACTTAGAAATGTGGCGTAAAAAGCCGGCAATACAACCGAAAACAATGCGCGGACTTTGCCGTGGTTGTCCCTGACTGTCCAATATACCATAACAAAATAAGGATTCACAAAAATAATAAAGATACGTTTAAATTGTGATAGCACTCGGCAGTGTTCCCCACCACAAGTTTCTGAGGACCGGGCCTCAGTCGTCTCCATACACACAAGCACAAATATAATAAAAGAAAAAGTTTACACCACCTTATTTCATTACATTAAAATAACCAGTTGAAAAATGGAAAACAACGTGAGGGCATATTTTGAACACAGAAATCAAAATAATCAAAAAAATGGTGAATTTAATGAGAAGAACCACAGGAAGAAGAATCACTCAGCCTCACGATCAAGGCCTTCAGTAACCGACAATAGAAAACTTTTTTAATAAAGTTTTATGAACGCAAGGCTAAATCTTTATCTAATATTATTCTTCGCTGCATTTGCCAGCAATTTTGCATGTAAAAATCATTCAGTAAATCGATATTTAGAAAGATTTGATGAAATGACACAGCAATACATTCTATATAATTGAGAAACATTTGATAGCAAGTACGGACAATAGAAATTTTCAAAGTTTCGATATTGATAAACTGATAAAGAAACTTTGTCTTTAGCTTCACGAGTCTTTCGGAGTTTATTGCCAAAAAAAAAACCCCTTCATTCCGTTATACATTTAGATGTACGATTTCTGATTTGAATATATAATTATGATCAGAAAAAGCTATATGAAATTATTTAAAAGATCTTAATTTTAGTTATTCTATAGAATTTTTTCTTTAACGATACTAACATTTGGCGTGATAGCTCTGGTCTTTGGATTAATTGAAGATCCGCATTTAGTCCCACTTATTTATGCTCAGATTTATGGTCCCATTTGACATCATCCAGCCATTACAATTTTGGCCTAACAAATTTACATCAACCATCACCAAGAGTAACGGATGGTACATGGGTATTACAGTAGGAAATATCTTATTATTAACAGAACACTTATCTTACATACAAAAAGCTAAGAATTTTTTTTATCTATTTCTTCTATATAAAACAATTAAAAATTAAAAATACGAATAAAGAACAACCTCATTGTTCTACATACAGTAAATACAGTAAAATTTAAAAACCATTAATTTTTATAAATCGACGAGGACTCCGTAACTTTTAAAGCTGTTTTTAAAGGTGTACCATGAAACTCATGGTATCGGGTTTGAATCCTGATCCGGACAATTATAATTTAATTGATAATTTATTCGGTCACTGCAAGGGCTTAACAGTAACCGGGCATGTATATTAATACTGTCGAACCCGTGGGAGACCCATGCTGATGACTCACGTGAAACGGTACTTAAACTGTGTTTCGCTGAGTGCGGATATCGGAACACAACAATGCGCGGACTGAGGAGCAGTTATTCATGGACGGCGGTTTTCTCTTACCATATAAGAGACCCACCTACTCGGATGTCCGATATAGAATAAAAAAACTGAAATAATAATTGTATTTGCCAAAAATAATCATCATCATCAGCCTATCAAGTCTACTGCTGGACATGGGCCTCTCCAAAAGACGCACACCTATTACGATCTTGAGCGATAAGGATCCAGCGACCTTCATAAATGAATGACCGCCAAAAATAATATTAACCGAATGTACAATCCTCATTACTGCCTACCACTATTACTTATAGATACGTCTCGTACCAAAATCCATAGAAGAAACATCATGACCCCATCTAATCAAGGAGATAGTTCGCCGGCCCCTTATCTGGGAACACTGCGTAAAATTCGCGGCTAAAGATGACCCTTTTATCTGTCAAACCCGTAAATGGGTAATGGGTTGTAGTGACGTGTTAACATGCTCGGTAGTGGCCGGTTGATGTTTCGTTTGTTTTGACTACAATTTGTCGGGATTTTGTTGATGTCATTTGAGCGACATTCTTGGAATGAGGTTCTTTCCTCGATTTTTCATTTTGTTGTCTTTTTTATAGTATAGTGGCCAACGGAGCAGGTGGGTCTCCAATATGGTAAGCGAACACCGCCGCCCATGAACAACCGCGCCACAGTCTGTGCATTGGTTGTGTTGTCGGATTTTTCCGTCGCTTAAGCCTCCGATATCCTCACTCACTCTGCCGAACATAGTACAAGTACCGTTTTACGCTGAGTATTCTGTGAGCCCGTGGTACTTCTTACGAGCCGGCCCAATTTGTGCGTCAGCAAGGATCTCCCATAGGTGCGACAATATTAAGACACGCGCCCGACTACTGTCAAGTCCTTCAAGAGACCGAATAAATTATAAATTCAATTATAATTTCCGGACCGGGATTCGAACCCGGTACCTCTGGCTTCATGACCTATTATATAATTTAGCCACGAGGCTCGAAACTCTCAGCATGTAACTTTAAAGAAATGGACGAATAGTTGTAATATTTTTTAATAGCTTCATATTACGAAATGTCACGGGCTCACAGAATACTAAAACGGTGCTTCAACTGTCTTTCACTAAGTGAGTGAAGATGTCGGAGACCCTTAAAAATGCCGCTTAAGCGGCCTAAAAAGCCGGCAACATAACCAATTAGTAGACTGTGGCGAGGTTGTTCAAGGGTGGCGGTGTTCTCTTACCATATTGACCCATCTGCTCAGTTGTTCATTATACCATAGTAAAATATATAAAAGAGAATTAAAACAAGCTTCACAAAGTTAAAATTATAAAAGTTAATAACAAATGCAATCCGAATAATTAAGTGAAACAAGAAAACAAATCTTGTAAAACTTATTTCCACCCCTGAACTAATTACGCCTTCAGTGACGGACATTTTGTTTATGATGTAAACCATCTGTCACTTTTTGCTCCAACACGGCATGTTGACATCTTAACTTTTTCAAAGCTTCTTTCTTGAAACATTGTCCCTTAATTAGGTAATTTAAGATTTAAAAAGGCTTGATAAATAAAAGGAATTCATTAATATTACCTATTATATCCATCCTAAACAAAAGGATCATTGTATTTTATATAATTAAGTATATAGAATATATAACATATAAACCATAAATCAAATAAACGCGGTGGTCTGTTCAGATCAAAAGCCACAAATCACGAAATGTGTGGCCCGTAAGGCGGTAAATGTGTGATGTACAAAACAGACGTGGAAATATCTCCCTTTTATAAATAGAATCAAGATGTTATTAATAAAAGTAATAAAACCTTATTACACGCGTTAAAAAGCACAGATTATACACATACTTGCGGGCCCCTCTAAATGCCCCTAATAGGTCCAAATGGGGTGGGCAGAATCTTAGCCTTCTTGGGGTGAGACGGCTACTTACCCTCTTAAATATAAATAATATAATGGAACTAGGCTTGCTTTAAGTCATAAGCGACAGCGAAAGTATTCTTAAATTTCTATACCACTCCGACTTGGAGACCTTCAAAAAAGAGTATAGTAAAATTCCTATCATTTAAAATGCCGATAGGTAATGCACCCGCTGCTCTGCAAAGCCTAGGGATGTCCATGGGCGGAGGATCGCTTACCCTATGTGAGCCTTCTGCTCGTTTGCAACTGTTACTAAAAAATGTTAAAATACAATTAATTTTGAGTGCAATAAATAATATATTTAAACACGTTATATAATATCAGAAAAACTAAATTGACTTGTACGATTGAAATACACTTCTTATCGGTCTTCGGTAGTTTTCAATCATTGAGTAAGAAGTAAGCAATTTTAAACAATTGCAATCATAAAATTACAATTTAAAAAAATCTAATTTAATTTATAATTTATTCGGTCTCTGGAAGGGATTCACAGTGGCCGGGCGAGTGTCAATACTGTCACACCCGTGGGAGAGCCATGCTGAAGGATATGCTGACGCACTAATTATGCCGGACTCATAGAATACTCAGCGTGAAACAGTGCTTGTTGTTTGTTTCTCAGAGTGAGTGTGGATATCGGAGGCTCTTAACCGGTAACCTTATCCGGCAACACAACCGCTGCGTGAACGGTGGCGCGGTTGTCAATGGGCGGCGGTGTTCTCGTACCATATAGGAGGCCCACCTGCTCCGTTGTCCGCTATAGAAAAAAAAAATCATAATCTTACATCATCATCATTTCAGCCGTAAGACGTCCACTGCTGGACACAGGCCTCCCCCTTGGACTCCATGAATAATGTCATTCAGCGGTGTTTGCCATTATCTTACATATTTTTATTTATTAACAATATTTTTTTTACGCTAGCCACTTATGTGTTGTACCTAATTGACTGCAGTCATGTTCTTAAGTAAGGGGAAGGTCTCCTTATCCTTTAAGAGAATTTGATATATTTGAAGATTTTTAGGAATTTATTCGATGGGAAAGGAGATTTAGTTTATGGCCTATACTGTAGTGAGAAATAGTAACCTACCGTTTTCAATAAAAAGTACAAGTTAAGAAAAATAATGAGGATACTTATTGCTAGAGTAGGCTTTCTATTCATTGTAAATAATAATAAATATTTACTTTCAAAAATTATAAATATCTTTTAAAAGTCAGTCTATTTAATAACGTATTTTATTAGTCCAATAAGACTGTGATATTAAATATGATGGTTGAAGAAAAAACAAATGGTTTATTCGCATTATTATTTAGACAGGGGGTAGTTTTATCCTAAAAACCAAGTGATTTATAGTTTCAATGAAACGTGTTTTCAGCCGTGAGCCGTCATGTTCAAAGCAATTTCATTTAAACGTTCGTTTGGAATGAAATAGCTGTATTGTATAGACTTTCAATTGTTCAAAAAACTTAACTCGCACAATACTTTGTATTATTTAACAATCGTTGAAATTTTTCGTGAAACTATTTCATAATAGCGGCCATTAAAAGTTTAATTTCCTCCTAAAGCAACCGAATGCATACTATGTTATATTGACAGTTAAGCGGTTAAAAGCTCTGTCCTAGAGAATAGCAGTTAGGTTATTGTCGTCGTGGCTCGTGAACCTAGAAATAAGTGAAAAGATATCTCTTAGAAGCTTTTAAACGCGTCCGAGAATACCTCCCCATCTGCCAACAAAAGACTCCCGTGTCGCTTGCACAGACAAGAGATACAAGTAAACACTTTATGCTATAAAAGAAAGTACAAACGCTATTATTAGTAACAAGTGTGGAGTGTTGAGCAGACGCGCCGCAGCAAAAAGAAGCGCGCCAGTGACGGGCATCGATTTTTATGCCCCTCGAGGGAGGCGGGGTCACGGGGCGGCCAATCAGGGCGCGGTGAGCCGGCCAATCCCGTCGCGGCTTCTTCCTTGCCGCGCTTAAACCAAGCAGTGCCACTACTTTATCGTGTAATGGAATTTCAGAACTTCCCGGCTGGGATTCAATGGGAGATGCCAATGTAAATTGGCTCTTTCGCATTTTTTGCTTCACCCTCGCATCGCTGACTGATTTAAATTACATTTAGATTCAGATGATACAATTATAACTGAAATGAGGACTGTAAATACGTTACTTTGTGTTTTTAGTCTAAACGGAGACAACTTACAACATGTTCGCTATGTTAGTAAACGATTGCTCAGAAAGATATTATTGTCATTATTAATACGGAATCAATTGTCTCTTTCCAGCTTGCTACAGCCTCCAATCGGTATTGTCATAGTTATCCACAAACACCACTGTTCATAACTATTCTAGGGTTGTTCTCAAAATATTCAACAGATTAATAAAACACACATATTTTATATAAAATAAAGATACTTCATAGAAGTACTATTTGAGAATTAATTCACTCCAATTTTAGCAAAATAGCTTTTGTAGGTACTCTTAATAAATTATTCCCAAAGTAACTCTCAGAAGTAAACTACAGTAAATGTAGTCCAAAAATGTAGTATCACGTCTGCACTCCTAGGCAACAATGTTTTTATTATTATAGTGGCTACGTGCTACGTCGTAGCTCCGTAGCACCGTAGAACGACTACAGTCGTAGAGTGATTGTAGCAAGTTATCTGTAATTTTTTACCGTTTTAATAATAATTGTTTCTTTTGTTTTTTATTCTTCCTTTCTTTCAATTGTGAATAGTGGCGACACTCATTTGTTTTAGTGCTAAGTAGTTGTAGGAAATTTCTGCAGTTTTTATTTTTTTTAAAGAAACAGCTCTTAGTCGTCATAAACGTCATTTATATAGTTGAATTATAACACAATGCAATTGGTTATTAGTATACTTTCAGTAAAGTATTCATAAGCTATGTCAAGCAATGTCGATGAGAAAAATCTGTACCTAACACTAATTAGTCGAATAGATACGTCAGTTATATCACGTTGAATCTATCGATAAGAACGTACATCACTATCACTCCAGGGAGCGCGCCAATCCTCTTTGTTACCAAATCGATATTTATATATCGATATCTAACTGGTAAGCGAGAAAGCTTGTCGATGTCTATCGTGAACATTCGCTTCGAAAAAAAGAAAACACCGCCTTTGCTCCCAGAGTGATTTATTACCTTTTTCCTTTGTTCTTTTTTATTAGAGGTGAAAAGATATTTCCGAAGAATACGTACAATTAGATTATAGAGCGTATGAAGTACGACAGTGTTTCCCAACCTATGATCCGCGGGTATATGTATGGGGATCCGCGGTGTCTCTGAACCTTACACAAATACTAATACTAACTAAAATAAATACCATATTAATAATTGTTTATTTCTGCTTTTTATTTGTCAAAAAATTAGTGAAAATAGTCCTTGAATTCCTAGGGGCGGAAATAGGTCGGGGATCGCTGAAATACGATATGAGTTTTTCAATGTATAATTTTTTAAAAATACAATTTGTTGCAGATTGGGTCTTATTTCTCAATGGAGTGCGCTCGCTGGTAGATACGGCGGCTTAGTACCTTCACCGTGGTACTGGCAGCGACCCCATGAACGCACACCACCTAGAGGTAAATATCTATTACTCATGTGAACAAGAAACCCAATCAAAAGGCTTTTTGATGTTAAAATTTTATTATTTATGGCTAACGTCGAAGCAAGTACTTGTCTTATAATTGATAGATAGTATAGACATCTGTTATGTCTAAAATAAGATTTAAATTAATAAATTGTAGAAGTTGTAATTGATGAAGTAAATACAGTTGTGATTGTCTAAAATTATGCTTAAATATGTCTCTGTATATATGTTGCAAAAATGTTTCTATTTCTATCCAAAATAATTTTTGTAATGTATTTTACATAAAAGTAACAAATTTGTCACTATTGGCAATTTATTATTCATTTAGTTAAATTACCTTACACGGTTAACTAAATAAAATTGATTAAAAATATAGATAGAAAAAATTATTAGAAGTTTAGTAGGTATTTGAAATAACTAGTAATTAAAATTTAATATGATAATTATTAATCACTTACGTAAAAAAAAATTGATCAAAGATTTTATAAAAATAATACAAAAAATTGACAATAGAAACGCATATTAAACCAAAAACATTAGTTATTTATAACCAATTAAGTAAAAAAAAAAATATTTGATCAAAGATCAAAATTTCTTTCTATAAAATTAGTACAAAAATATGACAATATAACACATATTAAATCCGAATTATGAGTTATAAAAATTTCATTAAAAACATTTAAAATCTAAATACCTATAAATTACATATTTATTAAAACTTACCAATATAACACATATCAATTACTTATCAATACAAAACAAAAATAAAACATAAAAATAGAATAAACAAAAAAATAAAAAGACAAGTTTAAAAAGGGCTTGTCCCACCACAACAAAACAAATGATTGAGTCTATTTTCAGCGCCCCCCATACTCATACAAGCACAATAATAAAATAAAAGGATGGACTGCCAATACAAAATATTACATTAAGAGAACCAATAAAAAAGCCATTGCTTAAAAATAATTAAAATAATTTTTTTTTCTTCTATAGCGGACAATGGAGCAGGTAAGAAAATATATTTTATATAGTAAGAGAACACCGCCTATGAACACCCACGCCACCGCTGCTTAAGCGACACTTTTGAAGGCCTTCGATATCCTCACTCACTCTCAGAAATTCAGTACCTACACGTTCCGTTTCACGCTGAGTTTTCTGTGAGCCCGTGGTATCACTTCGGACGTGTAAATTAAATTATAATTTATAATTGTCCGGACCAGGTTTCAAATCCGATATCTATCGCTGCATGGTACACTTTTAGAACCATTAAACTACGGATCTCGAACAATTTACAAAAAAATGGAGAATTTACTGTAAAAAACCACTGGTAAATATTAAAATAGACATTAATACAAATCCAGAAGCCTTCCTGAAACATTTAAATGTGCGTGTCATATACAACCATGGTTTTATCGCATTTTTAAGGTCGCTACTAAATTTGAAAGTATTAGTTATGTAAGGCGCGATTATGGTAACACCGAACACAATAATGGCGCGAACGATGTCACTGTAACACGGATTAACACCGCTATGGCCTCCCTCAATCGATGGCTGGGATTTTATAGGCTGGCGCTTTTATATCTATTATAGCATATGTATCAAGTAGAATGCTGACAGAAAGAGGTCAGCTGTGACCGTTTCATAAGTCAAGCACGAAGCGAAGGTATCAGGTTTGAATCTCGATCTAAACAATTATAATTTAATTTATTCGGTCTCTGGAAGGGCTTAACAGAGACCGGTGAATGTCTTAACACTGTTTCACCCGTGGGAGAACTATGATGTATACCTACTGACGCACTAAAATTATACCATGGGTTGGCAGAATATCAGCGTGAAACACTTGTACTGTGTTTTCCTGTGTGAGTGAGTGCGGATATCTAAATTTAGCGGCTTAGATGGCGTAAAAAATCTGGTAACACAGCCGAAGCGCGACTTGAGACGTGGTTGTCTGTGATCATTGAGCGACGGTGATGTCATACGACAGTGGAGACCCGCATACTCCTTTGCCTACTGTACCATAAAAAATAATAAATTTAAAGCAATATGATATTTATTTAATACAAATCTGACGCACGGTCAACTAGGATGTCCTTGTTGCAGACAGAAATACTTCTACCTTTATTAAATCTCTTAGAGCATTTTGTTTTTGCAACAAAACCCAATTTCCTACATAAAATAAGTAGTACAAAAAGTTATCCGATATTAAAAATATGGTCAAAGACCTTTTTTAAGCTATGTACGTTAATGAATTGAGTCACAACAATGCTTTGTACAAATAAAAATATGTAGACACATTTATAACTTCATAGTATCTAATATTGTGTCACCTTTCTTGTTCACAAGTGGAACAAAGCACAAAACACACCGCCAAAGTTAGGTGCTATGTCATTTCGTGAATCACAGTTACAAAAACTACCAAAATAATTCCCAACATACATAAGACAGATCTTTTGTTTAAGTATAAAACGAAACTTCTCACATTTTCCTGCGCCATATTTATGGTAAACAAGCAATCGTCATCCCGTCTGCTCTCTCAACCCCGCTCATTTCGCTTTAATTTTCCAAAACCCATCTCCGGGGAAAACAAAGCGAACGCCATTTCACGCGGCCCAAACCGACCGAACAATGCTTTTCTACCGTCGTACTATATCTATATGTGCGGCGACGCTGAACTGTCAAAGCTATATCCGTCCCGCTCGCACGCACGCCAGTTGTATTAATCGGCATTCGCGACAAAAGCAATGTTGGCGTTTGGTGATGTCGCGGTTGTTTTAATTTTCGAATGTGGTTTGTTGGGATAGCTGTCACTGCATTTGTTCGTCTTTTATATGTTTTCTGATCGAAGAGTATTGTTATAAGAGCAGCCTGCTTCATTTCTCTTCCCTTTGTACCTGTGTAAATTACAAAGTGCCCTGATTAAAAACGCAACACGACCACGAAAAGCAAACATTGTTACAAGCAAACATTCACTTAATAACAAAATTATCATAGTTAATGAAGCTTCTTCCACTCAATATAACTTATTCTTCCTCAAGTGAAAATACTCAATTAAATAATATTCTAAACGCATAATAGACTCATAAACTGCTTAACTAGTAAGCGTTTGTGTAAACAGCAAGCCAACGGTAACAAAGGATTACCTGATATGGTTTCTAAAATCAATGTGAATCAGTGCAGCAAATAACAAATTAACAAGACCTCTCAACCATTATATATTTAACCGCATCGAGGATCTACCAACGCTGGTTGGTCATCTCAAAAGTTATGCAAATGCTGTAAACAATTTTCGACTTAAACGATGGAGCTTAAGGTGTTATTTCGCTCAACAGACATTGCATGTCCCGATTCGATTGTAGTGATTCAACCGCGTTGATGACATTCGGCTTCGCGCCTTCACGTCATGTTCGAATTTTAAAATTCAATATTGGAATAAATTGTGACAGAGTCACTTCCTACGGAAATTGATTTCTTTTTTGTTGAAATTTAATATTTGCGTAGTTTTGAAGTCCTACTACTATTAAAGAGATTTATTCAATGTCAATTAAATCTTAATTATAATAATGATAAACCATATGTTACTAATATATTACTCAATTATCCATAAAAATTTCACCAAGACTACTTCAAATAATTTGATTATATTGTTATTTATATATAATTAACGTACGTTATACGAAGATTTTAGAGAAATCTAAGGTTGTGTCGTTTAAATTGCAAGTACCTATGCAAACTTACCTCACAAAAACTTAACAATAAATTGTTATTTCAATGTTAATCCGTGTAATTTAACCTCAAAACTAAATCCGACACGTGAAAGCCGCCAAATTGTCTAATTAAAGGCGCTGAATCCCACAATTAGATTTATTTCGTATTAAATCGTTGGTAATTGGATCCCGATCATCCATTTATTTCGTAGAAGCAATTCCGGCTTTCTATTACTTCTGAAGACTTTGTATTAATATAAAAATTGATGCTTATTTTGCACTTTAGTAACCTACATATACTGGAAAAACTATTTTTAAGTGAACAACTAACGTGCAATTAAAATAAAAGCTATATATTAAACTGAAAAACAGTAAATTTGTTTTGTTTTCAAACCTAATTCTGTCACGCTGTCAGTAGCCATTTGTAAAATCAAATCTGTAGTCAGTTTTTTCTATGATCTGTAGATTTTTTAATATGAATATTTTAGGCAAAAATACTAGAGTATTTGAAGATTAGAATTTTAAAATATTTAAAAAAATTGTTGCTTTTCTTTCGTAAATAGAAACATCAGTAATGATTCGAATGCAACGGTCTTAATCAGCTATTATATTTGAATAATTTATTCCTAAAAAATATAAATCCAATAAATTATTATTAATAGGATAAAAGGGTGTATTATCAAAATCATCATGTATTTATTTTACATACTAGCAATTGTTTTAAGTCTGCAAAAGGATTTTTGAAATATTTTTTACATTATATAATAATAATTATTATAATTTGTTTCTTTATATTCTAGTCTTTCACATATTCTTGAATAAATTTTTTATACACAACTGATATTGCTCAATTACGATTTCATTATTTGTATGACTAAAACCGATCGTAATTGGATACGAATCGTGTCCATTTATTCGAAACCTTTTAACGTAATCTGGTAATAGTCCGTTTCCATCATTTAGGAAGATTTTCGTGATTTATTTTTAATGTACAAAGAAGACTTGCAACTATTATCTTTAATCAATCCTACGTTTTGTAACAAATCCTATTAATAGAAAATCTTCAAGTTAGTAAATCTAATTGATTAATTAAGTTTAAAAATATAGCAAATTAGACCACAATCGTATTTTTAAAGTGTCTTTTTTAATGGATACTTTGCTATGCGGCCGTATTGTCCTTACAGCTACAGATAGTTCAGCGTGAAACGGTAGTAGTACTTGAAACGGTGCTGCTACTGTGTTTCGCTGAGTGAGATGTGATATAGAAGGCCCTTAAAAAGCCACATCAGTGGCGTAAAAAGCCGGCAACTTAATAAATACGTGGAGTGTGGCGCGATTGTCCATGTGTGGCGGTGTTCTCTTACCATTTAGGAGCCCCACCTACTCCGTTGTTCGCTATACCATACAAAAAGGAGCATCTCTTGTGAGACACTAACATCGTCTTGAAACGTCACGGCTCCCTCCCGCCTGAGTGGCATTAAGGTGTCTAAGATGTGTTACCTAAACATGATCTCTATTGTTACAGAAGACTCAACAACAAATGAGGAAGGATCCGCGGGGGGATCACCCCGGCCCCGCACTCCCCCACGAGCACTGTCACCACCATCCCCTTCCCGCTCTTCCCCCCGTTCGCCGCGCCTCCACCCCGCGCTGTACCAGCAGCAACAAGACCCACAAGACTCCGACCCAGACATAGACGAAAGCGATGACTTTGACAAAGATGAAAAAAGAGACCCGAACACAAACCTCGGCAAGCGAAAGAAAAAGACACGCACGGTCTTCTCGCGATCGCAGGTATTTCAGCTGGAGTCGACGTTCGATATGAAAAGGTACCTGAGTAGCTCAGAGCGCGCCGGCCTTGCAGCCAGTCTGCACTTAACGGAAACGCAGGTGAAGATATGGTTCCAGAACCGACGAAACAAATGGAAACGGCAGCTAGCGGCGGAATTGGAGGCTGCTAATATGGCGCATGCCGCGCAGAGATTAGTTCGTGTGCCGATTCTCTATCACGAATCGAGGCCAACGACAATGCCGCATACACCGTTACCATTGCATCCACAATTCTCGAGTGAATCTGGAGTGTATTTCCCACCACAGCCGCCGCAGCAGTTGCAACCACTACCAGCGTCTCCGGTGACGTCCAGAGCCCCTCTTTCCAGTTTAGTGTAGTGTCCACTTGACGCCGCGAGAGAAACGGCGAATGGACAGTACTAACTAGTCATATTACCTATGTGTTGTGAGTGTTGACGCTAAGTTAGTTGTTATATGGGCAATGTCTAAGTCTTTTGGGCGTTTTGCTTAGAAATGCGCCTTTAATTAAAAAAAAAACGAGTTAAAAATTAAATTACAAAAGTATTTCGACATTCAATCTACTTATTTAAATAATAATGTCATTATTTTAATGGCGTTAAGTAATTTATTAATATAATTTAATGGAGTTTAGTTAACTTGCCCGTACAACATAGAAAGATGTAACGTACAAAATCGTTGTCATTGCACATCTGTATCATATGTAAATAGTTTAAAATCGCTAGCCAATTGTATATAGTTAGTTGCAATACGACTGCTTTTTGTGTAAGATATTTAAATATATTTCTAAATAATTGTTACGCTTTGCCAAATATAGGTAGTCATGTTTTCGTCAATATATTTAATCGGAACTTGAAAAAGATAGTTCTGTTTATTCTCATCAAAAAATTACCAAGAGTGGTATATTTTTTAAGTGTTTTTTTTTAAATTTACAGTTTATAGTATTTACAACGAATAACTTTTCAATAAACAAAATCTCTACAGCCACAGAGAAGTAATTCAGTTTACTTGTTGACAGTGATCAGATACAATTTTACGATTCTACCACGTAAAACCGCATTAACGTATTATACAGATAATATGTATGTATCATATTAAAGTAGATAATATTTTGCATTTGTTACCAACAACCAAAAACGATAGAAATAATTTTGTATAGTGTTGCCGTAATGCTAAATGTAATTTTTAGATTAAGATCGCTATTCTAAAATGTCAAAGATATTTATTGATAGTAGTTAACTATCTTCGTAAATTACTGTATTATTATAATATTAATGATAAGACTAATAAAATATTATACAATATAATTTTTTTCAATACCCTATAACTAATCACGTTTTATGCTGGTTAAATTTTAAGAAAATTGCCATTTTTATGGGTTATTATACCCATAATTCATACAATGCATACATAATAATGAATATATCAGATATTATTTGTTCAGTATTTTCCATTTTCTATATGTGCGTGCTTTGAAATTGTTTATTTCTAGAGCCAAGTCAGTAATTCATGTATATTTATTACAGAACAAAAAATGTAGGAAAACGGAAAGAATTAACGTTCAGATTTAATAATTGGTTATTTAATAATTAAAAAATAGTTTATTATGTAAATAGAAAATAATATAAATGATATGTAGATAAAATCATAGTTTAATTTAATAAAAAAACATATTAAGTATTATATTTTTATGAATAATATAAAATAACTAGACAATAACAAATAAAACATGCAGAATAATAATTCTGCAAAGCAAAATATTTGGATGTATTCAGAAACTGAAACTTTCTCTATGTTTAAAATGTAAATATCTACTTTTTAAAACATTTAATGAATTAATAATTAAGTAATAATCTATATTAATCTAAGTGAATAATAATATATCAAGTCGATAAAATTATTAAAGAACAATAATTGAAATGGTTCAATAATGGTTAAATATAAACATATAAAGACTATGTATGTAGGTACTTAGTCGAACTTACAACTTCTCTTCTTGAGGTTAGGTGATGCTTCTAAGGTATTTTGATACGGTTGAGTAGAGTTCTATGTAGCCAAAAGCCTTTTTATCGTACAAGCTCTAATTAATTCTCTCCCACGATTTAAAAAGGTGTGCCTACTCAAATTTGCGTGCAGGGTGTTAAGTATCGGCACACTTTTACTAAACCAGAACTTCCGGTACTTCCGGCTACCCACGCACATCCGGTGTGAGGGCTCAACAAGTGGTTACTGTTTTAATAAAGTTTTCAAGTATTTGGAGTACTAAACACTATTCGATGGGTAACAACGAAGTGGATTATTGATTATTGGCGAACTTTTTTTAGTGGGTTGAAATTGTTTATGAAATCTTTGTAATTATTTTTTTAGCACAAATAACTTTGATACGTATAAAGTTAGCAAGTGATTGTTTATATATAATCATTTAAGTAAAATCGTTCACTGTTGAAAACTTCTTATGTAAATGCATACGACGTTCCGTAAAATTAAATGTTTCAATTATTTATTTCATATTTAAATTAACCGAAACAAAAATGAGAAGAAAAAGTATTCATTAATTACAAACTCTGCTTATTTTACTTTTCAGTTCTTTGCCAAAGTTTACAAGAGACATTTGTAATGGTACATACATATATAGAATTATTTGAATAGTATACACTATTATAGTAAGTAGTTTTATTTAGACATGCGAAGATTAACTTCACGTAAAACACGCTACAAGCGGTATAAGGTAATTATTCCCTCTTCTATAACAAACATGACGCACGAGCCACGTAATAAACGCCAATCCCAAAAACTATCGCCCCACACTCACCTTAACTATTTAATTAAGCGATTCTCGATATTAATTCGATTATTACTCTTCATAAAATGCTACAAAACTGACTTTTAGCAAACGATTCAACCTCACGGAAACCGACACTAAAGCAATCTCGTTTTTATCGCCGAGACATAGAGATTATATTGCCCTATCGCGATGTTCACATAATTACCGTCACGAACACGCCATTCAAACGTTACCGTCCAAATGAATCGGAACATTAGAGAATAAAACTCAAATTGTGAACTACCGTTCAACTGTCATTAATTAAGTTTAAAAAGTAGGAAATCAAGCCTTACGTTCAATGTGCAGCGTTCAATTCGACTCGAATCGCGTAATCGTGGCTAGATCACACGACCACTTACCGGAGTCTTAATTTAATTAAATTTGGAATGTTTTTGAATTTGGAGCGTTATCGCGGCATCGCGCGTGCCTCCGGCGTTGCCACGCGCCACCAACCCGACTGTGACTCGGCCGTTATCATCTGTCACTTCATTATCGAAGCAACGTGTATTTTTTGCTTGTTTCACTTGGAATTTCTGCTCTCATTTATTTCTTTGTTCTCGATGGTGCACTCGAATTTGATTAATACAGAAGAAGGAAAAGGTTTCATTTTGTTTTAGATTAGATACTTAAAGCGCTTAGTTATGCTTTATGAAATAGTAATAGGTTAGACAATTTTGGGCGCCTCGCAGCTAAGTGGTTTAATGAGTATATTATGAAGCGAGAGGTATCGGGTTGGAAGAACGGTCAATTACCTATAATTTATTCGGTCTCTGGAAGGGCTTGAGAGTGGCCGGGCGGGTGTCTTAATACTGTCGCACGACGCATCCGTGGGAGAACCATGCTGAAGCATACGGCTCCTCCGAAGTGATACCATGGGCTCACTGTATATTCAGCGAGAAATAGTAGTTGTACTTAAAACGGCGCTTTTAAAACAAAACGTTGGTGGCACGATTGTCTATAGGCAACGGAGTTCTCTTACAATATAGGAGACTCACATAGTCCGTGATCCGCTATACAATAAAAAAATAATAATTGCGTGCTAATTGCTTGATAAGGTGAGACATATGATCGGCTGTCCATTTTGACAGATAACAACGGAATTACAGCTAATGGCGGGTTCCGTGTCCGCCATGTTTGTTTTTTAAACCTATCATTATTCAAATTTGGAATGGCAGATGCGTTCGAATGCGTTAATCGATTTGGGAACCGTTTTTTTAGGCAAAACTACAAACTGTACACAAACACAATCTTATCTGTATTGATATATATCCTACTTTAGTTTAGTTCGAATGAAATATAACTTTGTCTGACATTTTAACATTACAAAGTTAGAAATTGATTGAATACATTCTTTTCATACAAATATACTCCTTATATCTACGAATTAGGGAAGTTTATTATATTCTCAGTGTTTGTTTGATTTTAATATTAATAAATATATTGTGACACACGGTTCTCGAGCCGAAACAAAGCAGTTAATGATCTGTTTAATTATGAATGTGCGTTCAGAACAATTTAATTTAATGAATTTAGTTTAATGAAAAAAATTTTTAGTTTAATGACACGTAACAAGAAATGATTAGTATTTTATAAGATAAATACGTGCTGTTAAATATTTAATGAATTTTCGATTGATTCCAATAATTTTTAAATTATTTTTATTTCAGAGAGTATTCGTATTATTAAACAATAAAATAGAACGTAAGACGATCGTCTTGGACTATATTTTTGCTATGTTGACATCTGATTCGGAACGATAAACATCGGAACGATATTTTATCATTCGTAGATAGGTATTTGTATATTAAAAACAATGCGATGGCCTTCAAAATACTCCATAACTTTTTACTATATTAAAAAATACCTCATTTCCATACCAATACCACTTCGGGCGCTTTAAAAGATGAGCGTGCGTATCCCTTAAAAGTTGACAAAGCAACCGCGACCTTACAAGAGCTAGGGGTGTCCATGGGCGGAAGACCGCTTATTCTAGGTGAGCCACCTACTCATCGGACACCGTTTCAATGAAGAAAAAATTCGTAAGTGTTCACCACTACATCATACAGATCATTACTTATAAATAATGTTATAAAATTAATTAACTGATAAAGAATTGACCCACAAAAGCAGACAATAAAGAACGCACATTGCATGTAACATAAATTAGAGGGTGGTTAAAATTCTGGCGAAACGGCACATTATACATTCGCCATTATCAAGGAGGTAGCGATCTAACGGAGATAGCCAACGGACAAGAACAGGTACCTTAATTTGACATTATATTAACG
Source organism: Delias oraia (assembly GCA_018230265.1). Classification (NCBI taxonomy): domain Eukaryota; kingdom Metazoa; phylum Arthropoda; class Insecta; order Lepidoptera; family Pieridae; genus Delias; species Delias oraia. The sequence goes on from DWCF01000971.1 coordinate 23,200, forward strand.
GCATTATATTAAATAGTTGCATAAAATGGATAAAGCTATATATTTTATGGTATAGCGGACAACGGAGCAGATGGGCCTCCTATATAAGAGAACACCGCCGCTGTAGGACAACCGCCACGGACCGCATTTTGGTTGTGTTGACGGATTTTTACGCCGCTTTAACGGTATAATTTCAAGTGCCTCCGAATTCCGATATAACCACTCAGCCAATGCAACAGTACAAGTACCGTTTCACGCTGAGTGTTCTGAGTATTTCATTATATTACTCTTCTACAGTAAAACTCAGTGGCGCGGTTGTCTATTGGCGGCGCTCTTATTTTACCATATAAGAGGCCCACTTGATCCGATGCCCGGTATACCATAAAAAATATAATTCACGTACAAATCGAAAAAATATATCAAACAACGAAATCTTTAATGTAATTCAATTAAACAATCGCATTAAATGTAATCGACAAATAAACAAGTAATTATAAATTAAATGACTTCCGTTTAACGTTAACCGATACCAGATAGTATCGCCTCGTGTGTCCATCGGGTGTATCACAGCATTGGAATGGAACGAAACGCCATTTTTTTATTACATAACGAGCAACGGCGTAGTCGGTGCCTTGATGGTAAGAGATCAGAACCGCATGGATATTATCGTCACAGTTTCTAGGAATAACGATAAAATAGCTGTACCTAGTTTTAGGTTATCCAAAACTTTATTACTCACCCGTGGGAGAGCCAAGTAATTGGGCCGTCTCGTCCGAAGTAACCACGGGCTCATAGAATATTCAGCGTGAAATCAGCGTAAACTCAGATACGTCCAGATACAGTCACCTCCGCCGGATACGGAGGCGAGGACGGAGCTACGTCGCCAGACTCACTCCGGTGAGCTTCCGACCGACGGCTCAGATGGCCCACGACCCTGCGACGGTCCAAGCAGAGGTTCATGTCTCGTATGATATGCCCTTGCGCTAGTCGCGGCTAAAAATCCTATTGGATTTTTAGTATTTAGTAGTATTAAGTATTCTTAATACTACTAAATACTTAATATTACCGCGCCCGTGGGAGAGCCATACTGACGCACAAATTAGGCCAGCTCGTCTGAAGTAATACTACGAAGTCACAGAATATTCAGCGTGAAATGGTAGTTGTACTTGAAACGGTTCTACTGTTTCGCTGAGTGAGTGAGGATATCTGAGGCTCTTAAAAAAGGCCGCTTGAGTGTCGTAAAAAGTCGGCAACACAATCAATGCAGACTGTCGCGTTGTTTTTCAAGGGCATCAGTGTTCTCTCACCACATAGAAGACCTACCTATTCCGTTGTCCACTAAACCATAAATAAAAATTAAGAATTAAGGAAGCATATAGACATTAACATTTAATTTTTTTGTTTATACTATATAATTGTTTACTATATATATTTTTGATATATGTAAAACAGAATAATTAATTCAGCTTAAAATAATCTATTATTACAATTAACTACTATGCTACTAGTGATGATATTTGTATTCGTACTAACGAAGTAAATCTCTTGTTCGCAGCGTACTTAATTAAAGATGTATTTTCACTCGCAAGTAATCAAAATTTCAATTAAATTAATTTATCAAAGCGATACTACGAGTTTTTAAAAAACAACGAAAAAGCTATAACAGAAGTTTTATTCGTTTAGCGTGCTGTAAAATCCGCATGTCATGAGTGACATGACATTCAATTTCTGATGTTATTTTTATGGTGTTTTTTCATGCGCACCGCTTTAGGTGAAGCTTAGCGTTAGAAAATGGAGGTGTGACACAAATAATACAATTTGGAATGAGACGCGTTTAAGTGTCAATTCGAATAGCATTAAGACGTCCCGTTCAAAAACATTCGGATCCTATTTCAAATGTTTGACAATTGGTGTATGGCTAACAGAAAGTGTATTTTGACGTCAGTTTAATGAGGTTTTATATAAATATTTGTATATAATTTATTTTTAAAATTCTTAATGTGTTTAATGCCTATAGTGGCGAAACGTGATTATCAGTTCTTACATGTTTTTTTTATTATCGTAATATATAAAACTTTTGTATTAATTTAAATATATATGAACGGTTGTGAGGGTAGTAATGTGAAGTTTCCAAAATGAGAGCAATTTATGTCAACATTTTGTTAAGACAAACGTTACAAATTAATATAATTCATCTTCAAAATTTACCCTCTACATAAAACTTTCCTCCGTCCGTACACAGCAGGGAGTGTCCAATGACACCTACTGATGTTTTGAAATTAGAACGCCGCATTCGCAACACGAACCTACGAATTACAATTTAAAAAAGAAGGGCGCTATTTTTTCCTTTCTGCCTCTCTTAAGCTACAACTTAAACGTTGCTTTGCAGATGATTAAAATAAGTAATTCTATACTCTATGGCAATGCAATAAGGTTTTACAAATACCACGAGCTTTTTTTTATTTTGGGAAATTATACAAAGCCGTTTATTTTTCTTATTGTTGAATATTAGTGCTGCGATTTGGGCGTAAAGTTCCTTTTTTCAAAAATGAATAGCTAAATACTACTGGGTCAAGTTGCAAAGTCTTTAATGGGAGTGTTTTTAGGGCACCGTTTATAACAAACTGGGCTGTAATTTAAATGGTTAAAGACCAATTTGGCGTGTACCAAGTAAACTCAAGTTAATACGATTTAAATGTGATTGTTATTTAATAGCGCTCTTTACGGCTCTCTATATGATCATAGTGATATTTTAATTCTAATTTTAAAAACGGTGCGGCCTCTAAGTTTCATAGACTTTTTCTCTTTTATGCTGAATTAATTCTGGATTATTCTGGATTAATAGACAAAACTCCACATCTTATTAATTATTTTAATATATACTAAAATATTCTACCCGTGGGAGGGCCAGTTACTACTATCAGCCACTAATTGAGCCGGCTCGTCCGAAGTCCACGGCTCACAGAATACTCGACGTGAATCGGTACTTGTACTGTGTTTTGCAGCGTGAGTGAGGATATCGAAGGCCGCTTAAGCGGCATAAAAATCTGGCAACACAACCAATGCGCGGACTGTGGCGCGGTTATTCATGATTCATATAAGAGACCCACCTGCTCCGTTGTTCACTGTAGAATATAAAAAAGCTCTGTCAACTAGTTTAAACTTATAAATTACCTAAATTCACATGTAAACTGTAATTCTACTAAAATATCTAAAGCCCTCTACTATTAAAATGATGTCATTAAAGTGTATTCATGAACCATTAGATAACAGTTTCATTTATCGTAATGGACAATAACGCCAGAATTATGTTAAAATTGTCACCTCTATGTAATGACGTTCAACAGCTGCTCTGTGGGTTTATCTAATGCTCTATAATCTAAGTTACTTTCGGTTATTAAATTTCTGAGTGCCAAATGTTTAATTTTTGGAACTATACTTTGTAGGTAAGTAAATTGAAATTGAAGGGCTGAGATAATTTATTCTGTAATTAATATATATTAATAGATGAATCTAAATTATAATTTTTGCTGTAGGTATAACGGGTAACGGAGAACGCGGGTTTTCTTCATGGTAATACATCATTGCTACTGCAGACGACCTCGCTACAGTCTACGATGTGGTTGTGTTGCAGGCTTTTAACGCCGCTTGGGCGGTGTAATTTTACGTGCCTCCGATAGCCTCATTCACTATATACACAATAGTACAAGTACCGTTTCATGTTGAGTTTTCTGTGAGCCCGTAGTATCCCTCCGGACGAGCCGACTCACCCAGTTAGTGCATATTCATATACTTCAGCGTGGTACCCCCATGGGCAAAACTTATCAAGACCTTAAAATGATTAAATTATAAATTAAAATTATCTATAATATAATCAATAATAAATAATAATTTCAATAAATAATACGTATGGTTTCGTATTATTGTCTAAAATCTGTGTATTTTTGGGAATTTATTTATAAAATTGATGCTCTATATGCATAAACTATTATCCTATGTACTTACAGAAAAGAAAAAACAAAATCAAATATAATTTCCACCATGTTACTTATAAAAAAAATTCAAAACCATTATTAAAGTTATTATTTTGATTTTAAAATGATTTTTTATAGTTTGATACAATTACTGATATGAAATACATGACAAAGGTTGTTATTATTAGTTATGCCAAGTCGATCTTGATATCTTTACAAAAGGAAAAGAAGGAATGTTCTTGAAGCTCATACGTATTCATAAGCTGCTGACCGAAATTCGATGATTCACGCACATAAGCGTACCCAATTAAATTATTATCAGATAATTTGACATTTGAATAAAAACACAATTAGACAGACGGCTTGTTGTGACCATTTGTGTTAGATTAATGTTATTTTGCCTGATACCGGTGATGCGTCACAACCGCCCCACAGTCCGCGCATTCTTTGTGTTGTCAGCTTTTCCCGCTGTTTAAGTCGCTTTAAAAGGCCTCGATATCCTCACTCACTCTGCGAAACACAGTACAAGTGCTGTTTCACGTTGAGTATTCTGTGAGCCCGTGGTATCATTTCGGTCGAGCCGGCCCAATTAGTGCGTCAGCCGTCAACATGGCTATCCCACGGGTAAAATGTTAGGTATAACCTTAATAAAAGTAATTTAGATGTTAGATTAGTAATTTAAATGTTATAAACTTAATCATTCAACAAGTCTTTCATTTATAACAGAATATTTGTAATATAATTCAACAATTTCTATGGAGCAACCATTTTTTAAAATAGTAAACCCGATAGAGATCCTCCAGCCTGAATGCCAGATATCTGGCCTAAGTATGAAAAACCCCCAAAGATCTATTTAGGGCTATAAAAAAACCGCTTAAATGGCGTAAAAAGGCAGCAACACAACCAATTCGTGGACTGTGGCGCGGTTGTTCAAGGGCGGCGGTGTTACACTATAGGAGACGCACTTGCTCCGTTATCTGCTTTAGAATAAAAAAAACTGATGTACTAAAATTACCTAATAATACATTTGTGTAGGACGACAAAAACAACCCATATGTTAAATCAGGATAACTACCTCCATACTAAATTTTACGCAAATCCATCAAGCCATTATTGAGTAAATGGAATGTAATAAATGCTACTCCTAATTTTGTTTTATATGTTGTGGTTCGAAGTTTACGCAAGCTGACCACAGTGTGTGGGGTAAGGCGATAGTGATCGGATGAACATTTCCTAAATTAATTCTTTGCCCAGGGCTCATATTTCTTTTAATATTAATTACTTTAAGCCAAACTACTTTAGATAAAAAAACAGAGTGAGTGTACATACTTAAGAGGTGAAACTTACAGAAATTGGTTGAATAATTATGAGAGCCTCGTAGATAAATGATTTTATAAGTCCACCATGAAGCGAGAGGTTCAAATCCTGGTCCGGATAAATTATTATTTAATTTATAATTTATTCGGTCTCTTGAAGAGCTTGTCAGTGGCCGGGCGAGTGTCTTAATACTGTCGCATCCGTGGGAGAGCCATGCTGAAGCATATGCTGACGCTCTAATTGGGCCGGCTCGTCCGAAGTGATTCCACGGGCTCACAGAATACTCAGCGTGAAACGGTACTGGTGCTGTGTTTCGCTGAGTGGGTGAGGATATCGGAGGCCATTAAAAGTGCCGCTTCAGCGGTGTAATAAGCCGGAAACACAACCAGTACGCGGGCTGTGGTGCAGTTGTTAATGGGCGGTGGTGTTTTCTTACCCACCTGCTCCGTTATCCGCTATAGAAAAAAAATTATATACCTAGTATACCTAAATAAATCTAACCCTAAAATTAAGACTTTTAAACAATTCAAATTCTTTTTTGGGTTATATTTTTATACTTTGTCTAATTCAAAATTTTCGCGATTAGATGGAGGGAACTTGGAGATTTTGTCATTCTGGTTTCGAGGTTTCGCGATTAGTAGACTTCACCTGTCTCAAAGATCATGGAAGAACATGTTTTTTAAAAAGAATTGTTAGTATATTAGTTAGCATGTGTTTTAAATTTGTTTGTGCTATAAATTTTCCATAAATTATAGTTTTGCGAGACAAATAAAAATTATTTTTATTAAAATATTTGCGTTATGCTAACAAATCACTCCGATAAGAGAATATCTGCAATAAGGTAGCGCGAAGGTAAATCCGGGCTCAAAGCCAGGTTTAATAACGTTACAGTGGCTGTGAGGCGGGCGATTTTTTGCAACCCATTTGCGAGCGCGGCACTTTTTAATTCTTTTGACGATGAACGCGTTTGTGCTGATGTTAGTGCGGTGAAGCACACATCGATACACGGATCCAATGGGATCGATACGAGTCCAACGAAATCCGAAAAAACCGATACAATAAAAACATCAGGCGTGGGAGAGCCATGCTGAAGCATATGTGGACGCACTAATTGGGCCAGCTCATCAGAAGTGATACCACGGGCACACAGAATACTCAGCGTAAAATAGTAGTTGTACTTGCAACTGTGATGCTACTATGTCTCGCTGAGTGAGTAAAGATATCGGCCTTTAAAAAATGCTGCTTAGGAGACTTAAAAAACTGGCACGGTTGTCCATGGGTGGCGGTTTTCTCTTACCAAATAGAAGAATCACCTACTCTGCTGACAGCTTTACCATTAAAAATATATACCTAAACATATAACTCTGCATTTTTTTAGTCGTGTAAAAAGTTTCTTATGACCCAATGGTTCTAACCTACCTCCCCACTATCTTTTAACCATAATCAGTTGAGCCGTTTGTGAGTTATAAAATATTGTTAATAACACGGCTTTCTTAATATTTCCTTATATAATATCAAAACACAGCTTAGAAAATCTTAAATGCATTGACTGAATGCATACACAAACATTTTTAGATATTTTTATCATGATCAACATAATGTTAATAGAATTATCAAGTTTTATGCGGCCGTGCAAAAGTACAAACATTAAGAAGATTCATTTTTATATAGATTCATTCAAATTCAATTTCCTTTTTAATTTTCCTTCAACAAATGGCCAACAAGCCTTCGTAGGTTTCAAATTGTTTGATGTAATACTTATTGAGTCATCCATAACACAGTATATTATTACTTTAGAGGATGGTCCCAGGTTGGTCTCGTAATTCGTGGTAGATATTAACCCGAATTATTATCATCATTAAGTTTAAAGTTTTTTCATTGTAAGTATAAATTGATATTAATTATTTATATAATAAATGTAGTGTTTTATTGTTTTGTAAAATTCGAATTAAATTACACCTTAAACGAATGCATCCGTGGGAGAGCCATGCTGAAGCATATGCTGATGCACTAATTGGACCGGCTCGTCCGAAGTGATACCACAGGCTCACAGAATACTCAGCGTGAAACGGTACTTCTACTGTGTTTCGCAGAGATGGTGAGTATATCGGAGGCCCTTAAAAGAGCCGCTTAAACGGCGTTAAAGAGGCGGTGATGCGGTTGTTAATGGGCGGCGGTGTTCTCTTACCATATAGGAGACTAACCCACTCCATTGTTCGATATATAATAAAAAAAAGTTTTCATTGTAAGTGTAAACTGAAATTAATTAATTATATCATGAAGCTAATATATTTCGTATTTCATACAAAACTCAAATTAAACTAAAACTCAAATTGATCTTAAATGAAAGCAAATCATCGATAATCGTTACTCATCACTAATTACGCTCGTATGCAGCTCACAGACCCATCATATTTCATTTTTATCATTTTATCCAATCCTTTGGCGAAACCATACTTTTAGAGAGGCGCTCTTTTTAATTCGTTTTGCGATGAAAACTACGCGCGCTACTTTTTATTCGCCGAATATTACTTTCGGCTATGGCTTCACTCACATTTGGTATCGCGTTGAGTATTTTGTATTCGATACTTACTTCATCTCTGACGGGAAAAGCGGGATTTTTAATATTGCCTCCTCCATACAATTCTCAAGTGAGTATTACGACATAAGAATGAGAATGATCAGCGTGAAACGGTAGTTGTCTGTGAAACTATACTTCTGCTATGTTTCACTTGATGAGTGAAGATATCGGAGGCTCTTAAAAAGGCCATATAAGCGACGTAAAAATCCGGCGACAAAACCAATACGTGGACTGTAGCGCGGTTGTCCATGGGCGGCGGTATTCTCTTACAACGAAAGAGACTTACCTGCCTCGTTGTTCGCTATACCTTGAAAAAGAGAAGAAATGTTTCTTAGAACTTACCGATACAACTATTCAATGTTTATTTAGTTTATGCATAAATATATCAATATGTAGAATATATAAATGAAGGCTATATCTACAGCCTTTTGAAGTGATTTTATTTTCATTTTATTGTCTATTGGATAGAAAGAGTTAATCTTAATAAAAAAATAGTATTTTATAACATAAAACATACATTTGGGTGGTTGTATAAGTTTCTTGAGGTGCCAATTCTTACCAAATATATAAAATATAAAACAAAGAGTGAGACGTCCCACCATTCGATGGATAGACGATCTCATGAAGGTCGCGGGCAACCGCTGAATACAGATCGCTCAAGATCGCAACAGGTCTTTGGGGGAAGCTATGTCCAGCAGTGGACTTAACAGGCTGATGATGATGATATAAGAAATCTTGAACCAGCAATGGTATTTGTGTGTTTGGTTTTTTTAAATTCATTTTATTAAGAAGATGATATCAGTTATTTAATAGTCTTTTATAAATTGACAGTTAAAAGTAGTCGATCGAACCCAACTTTAAATACTTTAATATTATATTTTCAAAGATACGATAAACAAATAAATGACTTACGGTGCGGAGACGTAGTCTCTCACCATCGACCTCATCTCAAAGCTAAGAGTGTCTCAGCGAGCTATAGAAAGGACTATGCTCAGAGTTTCCCTACGTGATCGAATCAGAAATGAGGAGATCCGTAGACGAACTAAAGTCATCCACATAGTCCGCCGAATTAGCAAGCTGAAGTGGCAATGGGCAGGCCACATCGCACGTAGAGCGGAGACCACGGACCGGCAAACGCAGCGTAGGACATCCACCCACAAGGACAGACGACTTTATAAAGATCGCCGGAAGACGCTAGGTGCAGGTCGCCTGACAGGTATTCAACATAACAGGTATTGGAAGTCCAAGGGGGAGGCCTATGTCCAGCAGTGAACGTCTTACGGCTGAAATGACGATGATGAAACAAATAAAATCTTACTGAATACATTTTCGTCAACATAAATATGTTCACGTAAATATGAGTTATGCAGTAATTACGGTCGCATATTTACGAGCCTCGGACTCCGTGTATGACGAATACACCCGTCACACTTCATTGTGATATGTTGCCGTATAAGTCATCGTTTTTGGGCATAGAGTCAGCATAAGTTCAAATTTTTTAAGTCCAAACACATCTACAGCATCAAAACTACAATAACTAAATGTAAATCATATATTCTAACTAAATTTCAGGTAAGACTATCTTTTAACGTCTTAAATAAATATTAAAAAAATAATGATTTTATTTATTCTTATAATTTAAAAATACTACATCTGGATTTAAAGGTTTTTGTTTTTAAGACAAATTTTTGAAAAATGTTGTAAAATTAGATAATAACTTTTAGCTTATGAAATTATATAAATAAGAATATTATTTTATTTAAATTTAATAGTGAATATGTGACCCCTAATTATTTTGATACTTCAGTAATCAAAACCCTGAAACAGATAAAAACATATATTATGTCTATAGAGAAAAATAGAGTATTCTTTTAATAAAACAGTTTCTTAATTTTATCTGGTCTTCATTTAACAATATTGAATAGATTGTAGGTACTAGATTCATGATAAGAAATAATGCCGTAAGTAATGGCGCGTATTTGTTGCTACAAAGCGCACAAAAAATGATTTGAATCCACAGAAAACCATAGATAACGAAAGTATTCTCGTATTAAACAAGAAGGTATAAGGTAACAGAAGCGGCAGACGCCACTTAGAAAAAATCGCTTGTCTATGCTAGACAATAGACGGTATCTACAAAGAGTCGATGCCATAGATAAATAATATTTTTCATACTCAATGATCCTGTGCGGAAGAATATGTAAACTTACAGCGTCGCAAACATATAAGCGATTATATTCTTAAAACTATTATAATAATCAAAATGTATTGAAATGAATAATTATCTTATGAATTATTGGATATCTAATAATTTAAAATAGAAGAATTAACTAAGGCATTTTGTCTATGTATGCTATTATAATTAAAAACTTCCTTTTTTTGATATAGCGGACAACGGAGTGGATCGGTCTCCTATTTCATATATGGTAAGAGAACACCGCTGCTCATGGACAAACGCGACACAGTCTGCGCATTGGTTATGTTGCTGGCTTTTTACACCGCTTAACCGGCATAAAAATTACTTATAAAATTAAAAATAAACTGACTAATTCATAGCAAGTTCATTGTTTTAACCGCGTCTGATAAAGGTATATATTTTTTTATTTAGTATTAGTGTAGAAATACTTGATATCTATCAAGAGTTGTTGCTTATGGTTTGAAAAGTTTATACATCGCCCATCCCTTGTGGCACAGTCAAGGGAGCGTTAAGGGTATTTCATACGAGTTATTAGCTCCTTTGTCGAGTGCCTCTACATATCTCACGCATCGTCGAACGTACTGAGTTCTGTTATTGTGGCGACGCTCTTATGCCGCTATTTCCTATTTGATTTTAGAAATAGACAACAGAATTCCTACAATTAAAATAATACTGTAACATTTAAGTTCTAGATTCTCTCATTAAAACCATTATAATCTATAGCTTACAATAAATGATTAAGATTTTTGAGGTTATGTAACAATATCTTGCTTATGGAATTATTTTCTTTTTGCGGAGTGCTTTCTCATTCAACTCTACATAAGAATTGTGTGGTATGAAAATAACCTTGTTGTATGTATTTCTGACAAGTCATAAAAATGGTTATTACTTTATTAGAACACGATGCTTGGTACAGATCAGGAAATATGTCGAAACAATTATTACACCACAATAAATAACAATGGAATTGTCAACAAATCGCAAATTACCGCCATCTGCCGCCACGTGACACATCCCAAAGGGTTTTGGTGCACTTTTCATCTGTCAAGTAGCTATCTATGGTCATAGAGTAAATTTGCAATTTTACGCGCCATTGACTGCATTTGTATGAAATTAACCGCACGTAATCTGTTTATTTTCTTTATCTGTTCGCCGACTGGTCAGTTATTTGTCTGTCCGTATTGATTATCTATGACGTCTTTAAGCAAAAGCAATATTATTGCGATTTAATATTATTACAACGGTAAAAGATCTAATTTTTGTTGATATACCAAGTTTGATTTTAGTACAGGATTCGATCTAAAATGTTTAAGAGCATAGTATAAATCTTTTAAGAAGTCCATTTCCTTAAACCGATTTCTTTTAAGACACTTTATAGGAACAGAAAAGGAAGTTATCAGATTGATGAGATCTTTATTCCCCATATATTTTACACTATATCTATATAACTTTATTACCTACTAAATTTTTAAAGAGATTTATATCCAAGGACCAATAAAATAAAAAATAACATAAAATCAAAACATTACTTTGCTTCCATATAAAATACTTAGTATAATATACGGTTAAGTAATCATTCAAATGTTTAAACACTGCTATATGTATATAAACCTTTAAATGGCACATATTTCCCCCATTAGCCGCCCCCCTCAATTATGACGTCATAAACTCATTAAACCTACATGTTTCGACAATTACCAACCCTAAATGTGTTGCTACCTATCTCAATTAAGTATATCCATGTGAAGGATTAAAAAACCTCTATATAACATATTATGCTATATACACTACCTTTAAAAATAATAATTACGCAGTTTGCATAAAAAAGCTAAACTATAAAACTTTAAAATAGCCATAATTTCATTAATTAATGAATCAAATGTAAAAAGATTATTTTTTTTTAAATGACGACCCCGGTAAACAAGCAGATGGTGAACCTAGGATAAGCGATCCTCTGCCCATGGACACCCCTGGCCATTGACAGCCGCAGGTTCGTTACCGGCCCTTTAGGAACGCTCCTTTTTACAGGCCCCTTAGTCGTATTCCTTTGGAAATACCTCCGCAGGGATCTGATACCAAAGAGTGGTGGTGCGCGGGACAAAATGCCTAAAACACGCTCTGTTGTGGAATGATAAATATCGAGGAAATTGGGATGAATTTTTTGTAACTATTGTTTTCAATTAACTCAATTATGGTCTATTATAAAATGTTTTAGTCAAAATTCTCAGTAAAATTACTACAATTTCCACAATGTTCTTTGTGAAGTAATAAAAGCTAAAACCTAGGATACCGTGAAGCGAGAGGTATCGGGTTCGAATCTCGCTCCGGACAATTATAATTTAATATGTAACTTATTGAGGTTATCCGCAGCAGAACCAAAGTAATTGACATTGCCCGCCTTATTAGTAAATTGAAGTGGCAGTGGGCTGGCCACATCGCTCGACGAACTGACAGCCGATGGGGAAGAAAGGTTCTCGAGTGGCGACC
>DWCF01000972.1:0-35733 GCA_018230265.1 Delias oraia
TTACTTTGTATTAATTAACTTTGTGTTTGTATCCTCATGGCTCTCAAATGATTGGATCAACTTTGATACGATTTTACTGTTTGAAAGCTTATGTATATGGCTTGTCAGTGGCCAATGTTACTTGCATTATAAAATATATTCACAATAAAAATACAACGTATAAATAGAAAAGATTTATATTAAGAATGATTCATTAATAAAATAAATATTTATGCAATAATGCCGTACACATTACAATGCAATAAATTCATTATAGTTATTGCTGAACTTGAAAACCGGTATGCTAATATTTAATATTTATATTCAAAGATAACTCACCAAATATTTTGCAATTATTCAATTAATTTCAACAAAATAAAGAGATGTTTAATAAATATTTGTATTGGTTGACAATCAATTATCGCTTAGATTTATGAAATCATAAACGTTTTTCACATTTTTATGAGTTAGAACCAATTTTAACATGTTCTAGCACTAATTAATTATTTTCACATTCAATCAGAGCAGCGTTTATTTAAATTTATTAAGCTGGATGGTTTAGTCATATAGGCTGCTTAATCCACCTGAGAGATTCACCTGGGACAAGCGGTCCTCCGCCCATGGACACACCTAGTTTTTGCACGGCCGTGTTGCCCCCAATCTTATTGATTTGGAAATACCCCTGCTGGCAGCTGATTCCACAGAGTGGTGGTGCGCTGTACAAAATGCCTTTAAAAACGCTCAGCTATGGGACGACAAGCATCGAAGTGATTACAATAAAAAAGTGATCTTGTATGAGATTCTAAATGAATAAAGATATATTCGATTTGAAATGTATACAGAAAAAAATAACATAAAGGATTCTGACACATCAAAAACTAATTTCCTTCCTCTTCCAGTTTAGACAAAAATTTTGAAGAATTAGTGTTATACCAATAAATAATTCAATAAATACTAACGCTTACAAAAACCTTTAACAGGCTAACTGTGGTTCTCCTTCTGTATGTATGTCATGCGAGTTGACGGAATGTTAGGTGTGGCCTCACAAATTCCTTTACATAACGCTTCGCCATGGTAAATATCGTCGATACGGTTTATACTTCGCTTTGTGTAATGGACCGTAGAGTTTAAAACATATAACATTTATCTTGGCATCATATATTATATTGATGATATTATTGGCCTCCGATGGATAAGCCTTTGGGAATATTTATTTGTATCGCATTATGTAGTGTCACTCCTTAACATTTACATTTTTTATATAAACGGTGTCAAACCATTAAGAGTCTCGCCTAGGGTAACTGGTCTGTTGTCGGCCTTTTAGGGATAAGTTTGCTCAGTTTTTGAAGCTTACCAATTATTATCGGTTCCACTAGGTCTCACAAGTAGCACTGTGTACGATAGTTTCCAGTTTAACCATCTGTTACAAAGTTTTTTATTTTAAAATAAAATATAAAACCATTCATTTTCAATAACCCATTTGTTATCTAATCACGCAGCTAAAGTCACAAATTTTAAATGCAGGGCGGCGAGTGCGTTGCCGACTTGTAATGGACCTCTTCAAAAATGTCATCTAGCCACCACGTCGTCTAACTGTAACAAGTTCGACTTTTTACCCTGGTTCGTCCTCTGCTACAACCGCTTACCAACAGTTGTACGAAATGATGATTATGTAATGATCGTAGTAATAACAGAGACGACCTCTTAAAGTTGTACCAAAATTTGATAAACTGTGGTCAATGAATCATTAAATTAAATCGCACGCAATTTATTACTTTTTTCTTCTATACAATCATGGCTAAGTCAATTTAAACAGCCATTTAATGTATTTAAACACCATTTTAAATTCTTTATAAATTTACAATTATCTAGTGACTAGAGTACTTCAAATATTATTTAAAATACCTTCTAAACGTAAGCCCGTTAATAGATTTAATATTTTGTTTTATAACTACTAGTAGGTATAAGTTTTTGAGTCTTAGATTTCTATTTCCTACAGTATACGATTTTCTCTTGGTTTAGTTCGAGCATGTAATTGTTAGTAGACGGGTAATGACCCGGTCGGGCCACTTACCGGGTCAAAACAGGGTTGTACTGTGTGCCAGTTAAGATGATTTTTAAAATTGCAAAACATTATGTTCGTTACACGTCAAACCGATTGTTGAGAGCGCAAAGTTCGATACGACTAATGAAAAATTATTCTAGTTTTCAGAAAATTCAACGATCAGTATGATGTGTCGTCCAAATGATTAAAATGGGGTAAAGACTCGTCTATTTTGTATTTTATTATTAAATAATCAAAATCGAGCGCTTTTACTTTTAATTCGAATGACAAACTTTGTCTCAATCGAACTTATAAGATGAAAATAAATATTTGTTATCGCTTTTTTTAAATTTTATATTGATATTTGTTGATCCAAGTAGATTCTCGACTGTATATACAGTTTTGTAAAGTCATTTGTCATAGCGATGTTAAGTTTAAGAATAGATACGTAGGCAAAGTACCTGACAGAAGCTAATAAACTATAAAGGAAGTTATAGACGATAAAAATCATCTTAAAAGGAAACAACTCGAAAGTGATGATGTAAGTTCAAAAGATCTTTAATGCTCTTATGGCCCTATCAAAAGTAGTCGTAAAATGAATTTTAGAATAAATTATAGATGCTTAACTTTCAGATTTTATCGTTGATCGGTTGGGTATGTTTTAACGTTAAAATGATATACTCTTTTAATAAACAAAAATTTTAATTCTTTTACCAAGATTACTTACTTCATCAATAACCTCTTTTAAAGATTTAACAAACAATAAATGTAAATTGTATATTCCGTGTCGGTGCACTAGCACGAAAAAGATACTGATTAAGTATAAATATTACCATTTTGTCATTTTAAAAAATATCTCTTGTATCTAAAACCTTAATCTTAAGAAAATCCCATACTGCAACTAACGTAATACAATCAATCAGACAATAGCTTTCTGAGCTATCAGTACAAACAATAAGACAGACCATTGAATACGCGATTGTTTCCTCTCATTCTTCACCAAACCGAGGACAACTACCTCTACAAGGTCTTTTCTCTTTGAACCTACATACTAAAAAATTATAGAAGCAAAGATTCGTAGTCTAGTTAATAAATCGAACACATTAAACATGATTTGGCGGAGTCGTCATAATACTGTCTTTCACATAATTCATATGAATAATCAATTCGGTCAAATAGGTGCACTCTTAACCCACCTAACTAAATATATAATAGATTTTATGTGGTTTATTATATTAATGAAAAATATACAAATATTAACTCATGTCATGTAAATTGTAACGGTATTAATTAACCTATATATGTAGAATATACGAATGATCAAAAGGATGGTATTCTATTATTGTCTTAATAAAGTTCTGTAAGTATTGTTGAAGCCATTTTGTAGTCATTATAAATGTTAAATATACTTTGAACAATATATTTTATTATTTGTAACAAAATTTATCGTCATGGATATTGTTTAAAGTTAAACTTCGCTAAAAAAGTTAAGATATAAATTATAAATAATAAACCGTATTTGTCATACCAAATAGCTGATCAGACTTCGGTGCCTTTTTTTAAGTATAGGGGACAACGGAGCAGGTACGCAACCACGCTACAGTCCGCACGTTGGTTGAGTTGCCGGCTTTTTACGCCACTTTAGCGGCATTTTTAAGTGCCTCCAATAGTCTCACTGACTCAGCGAAACACAGTACAACGTTTCACGCTGAGTATTCTGTGAGACCGTGGTATTACTTCGGACGAGCCGGCCCAATTAGTGCATGAGCAACATGGCTCTCCCACGAAAATCAATCAAATATTATGATTCCTTGAGATAGAAATCCAATCTCCAAGATGATCAAATTGAATTAATCAATTGAAGCACGGAAATGGCCACCGACGTACGGTGATTATATTCACTTGCTCAATTCAATGGATATCACCGCAATATTGTGGTTTGTTCAGTGTCCGCGAAGTTATCACCTTTTTACTGATGGCTTAGTTCGTCGCACTTCCTGCTTTCATGTTCAACTTGACTTATTTGTAATAGTATATCACTTAGCGAATGTAGTATATTTATTATTATTGCCTAATACATTCTGTTGGATTCTGCTTAGTCAGTTGAAGTTTTTAACTAATAAAGTTATTATAACTTACTATTAAAGTAAAAATATATGGCGAATAGTCAGTTGTGTTTGTACACCTGTGTTGCACGTGGCTTATTATGCTTCGTCATTCAGTTTGCGCAACTAATATCAAAAACAGGAATACATTTGATAATACCAATCTTTCACTGCTTTTATTCTTCATAATACCAACATAACGACATATTAAATATTGCTTTACTTTTATTAAATATCATAAGAAAATATAATAATTGCCTATATATTTTGGAAATAAGTAAACATTGTCTTGATGAAAGGTGAAAGAATACGAAAGTTTGCAGTTTCTGGATGTGTCTATGTTTAGAACAGACCATTTAATATTGTGTACTAATAATCTATGCTACTTTAATCACTACATGTTTCGGGAAATATTTTTTCAATAATAACTAGTTATTAAACCACAAATTTTAATAATAAAACATGCATACAAGTTAATAAAATGTAAAGTTATTACATTATTTTGTAGCTTAGAAGCGATAAAACAAGTATTTTAAATTTTGTGGTTATGTTGAAGTTACACAATTGAAAGGTATTTTGAAAATGTTACATAAGTTTTGAAGCGAGCAATTTACATGATATAGGCACCCATATTATTGACTGATAGTTTGATGACTCTACGAGCTTTCAAGTTTTAACTTTCACTTAACATAGACGCCGACAAAATAAACCATAGTTAAGTCATACATGTCGCATTCATTTGAATAGTAAAAGTTTTTTACTCGTATCTTTCATTTTAAATACATAATATACATTACCTGCAATTGAATTGGTTGAAAATAACAGAATAATCATTTTTAAATCGGAACAAAATAAATAACTGAAAAGTTGTCAATCCACATTACAGTGCACAAACTATAAATGAATTTTGATAGGTCAATATAACGTTCGGTCACATTTCAATCGGCATTTGGCTCGAATGTAGTTAATTAAAGACGATAAAGATTCAGTTTCAATTTGTAACGAAAACTAAAATCCCCAGATAAGTAGAGGTAAGCCAGCCAAATTCCTACATCAATGAATATAATACTATGTTTCAATGAAAATCTAGACGCAAACGAACAGGAGGTCACTTAGAATAAATGGTCCTCCGCTCATGGACAGTTCGAACCCTTGTCCGGCGCGGGTGGGTTGGCGACCTTTAAGGAATAGTTACGCTGTTATTTACAAGGTCCCCATGTCGTATTGGTTTGAAAATACTTCTGCTTCAGGAAGCTGATTTCATAGTGTTTTGCTCCTTATATAGCTTCTTAGTATAGCTCGTTAGAAAAAATTGCTAAGGAAACTAGCATCTATATTATTATTTGTTCCGAAATAAATAATAATCACAAACACTGATTCCACAGAGTTATGTAATATCACGTTTACGAATTGGATACAATTATATGAAAAAAAGATCTGATCCTATATAAAGCTTAAAGCCTTTGTCAAAAACACTCGAACATGTATTACGACGGTGCATTCGCTTTCTATTTACGCTTTTCAAACATAAATAAGTAGCAAATAGTGATTTGATTAGATAACACTCTGAACGAGTTATTACCTGAGCGAGACACGTGAAATTGTTCTAACGCCAAAAGTATAGTAAAATGTTTTCTGGTAATGAGCCTTAAGATTTAATTACGCAACGGTTTAGTAATATTTCTTATCTAAAATGGCTTAACTCTTTAATATTTCATGTTCTATTTCAGCTTGTATTATTTCCTGCTCCAAAACGGTTATTAACTCGCCTTGAGACCAAATACTGAGTGAAAAAAGAAATGCATAGTGGTAATTTGTCTAGATTTGCAATAACCCAACCAATGCATAAGACATGGTTCATTAGTCTGTTCAACATAGTATCAGGTACTTATTATCCAATTAAAAACCCGGCATTACAACCAAAGCGTGGATTACGGCACAGTTGTCCATGGGCAGCGGTGATTTGAGTGATTATATCATGAAAAATCCAACTTCATTTCAATGTTTTTTACTACACTGCCAATATTTTTGTTTGCCAATCGAATGTTTTATTATTCAATAAAAACAGTTTTCACCGTTTTAAAAGGCCTTTTGAAGTAATAATAATTTATATACATAATGTTTTATTACATATTTTAGTCGGGTTAAAATGATTACTTAAATACTAAAAAGTAATAACTATTGAATGTGACGTTTTCTTAACCATATTTTGGTATTTTAAATAGGTAGATATAGTTCTGAGTTATCTAATTTTTAAAGATCTTCATGGCCGGGTTGTCTTGTAACCTACCGTGACGTCAGGGGCAACGAGTTTGAACCCCTGTCTGAAAAATATTTATAGTGTGTTCAGTCTTTGAAAGGACTGGACAGTGGCCGAGTGAGTGTCTTAACACTGTCTTATCCGTGAGACGGCCATTTTGAAGCATGACCCGGACTCGTCATTGATACCACCGCGATATCACTGAGTGACCGAGGAATTATACTACACAAGAGACGTAAAAAGCCGGCAACACAACCAAAGCGTGGGGTCGTGTCGCGGTGCATGGACGGCGGCGACCTCTTACCATAAATGACACACCTACTCTGTAACATATTATCTAAGCTTTTAATTTCCTATAAATTAATTAAAAGAAAAAGTTTCTATTCGGGTATCTAAATGTTAAGTCGGCGTTTTGTTTGAAAGTTTACTTTCGGTCAAAGTGCCTATATGTATAAACAACGAACTTCGCTCGTCAACCGTTCATGAAACCGGGGTTTATTAACCTCTAGCGTCGCAATAAGCTAATAATGTAGTATATTTCTCACACTGACAAAAAAATAAATAACACAGTTTATATTTATATTTTGCTACAATATCTTAGCCCAGACAATATATTAATAGGTACGGGGGAAATGTTTGAACTTTAACCTTTTCTATTATTATGCAAAAAATATTATTATTTTAAACCCGGGAGAAAGACATGTTGAAACACAAGAATTAATTGGGCCAGCTCGTTTGAACTGATACCACAAGCTTACAGAATTCTCAGCGTAAAACAGTACTTGTACTGTGTTCCCTGAGTGAATGATATTATCGGAGATCCTTGAAATTATACCGCTTAAGTGGCGTAGTGAGCCGTGAACACAATCAAAGCGAGGATGTAGCGTGGTTGTCCGGGTGAGTGGCTGTTTTCTCTTGCCATATAGGAGACCCACTTGCTCCGTTGTCCGCTATAACCATAAAAACATTATTAACTGCGGTAAAGTTGTTAAAAACAAGAAACAATTTTTCATAATGATTTTAGTTTTCATGACAAATATTCGTGTAAATCGGTTTGTCAGGGCTAAGCGTAGAAATTGCGTTAAAATTATTTTATAGATAAATTAAATTTTACATTAAAAGTAATTTGACACCGTATTAAAGTTCGCTCAGAAAAATATTGCTTTATACCTACCTAAGTTAATATAACCTCAAAATTACAGTTAAATGGATTGAATTTTTTGTGGCTTCTATCTAGATATATTGTACATTACTTAAATTCTTTATTTTGATACATTAACACTTATGAAGCCCACTTTGTTAATAAATAATAACTTGAAAACTTTCAGACTTACCAATATGTAAGTTCATTCATGAACTTATATGAGTAAGTAAGAATAACGGAATCCCATAAGTTAAACCATTTATGCGGCGTAAATTCGGTAACACAACCAAAGCGCGACCTGTGACATGGTTGTCCACTGGCGTTGGTTATCTCTCACCATCACGGAGACACGAAGATCCGTGGCTCCCGTTGTCCGCTATAATTTTTAAAGAAATTACAGACTGTTGTAAATAATTTAATTTTGAAATACTACTTTACTCCTCTTTTATAATTTTTCGACTTAAATTGTAATATATAAATGAAATTTCGTACAAGTCTGATGTAGGTTGTTACTGTCGCTTACATAAAACCGACACATACAGACAAAAACGTGTGAATTTTTATACTTATAGCCTATTGTTATACACACTAACAAAGCAAGATCATGGCCAAAGTCAAACATTATATTTATTAATTAGTTCCTATATCAGTAACTGTTGTTTAAATCAATCTGTGTAGCTGTTAAAACAGGAACACTATAATTTTTATACATCTATACAAAATTTGATACTGTATATTGCTTTCCCAAACTGTAGTATCTAATAGAAGCTGGAAATACATTGTTATCTTTCCAAATAAGTCAAAATCTGCTTAATTAGAGCCGTTTTACTGTAATGATTTCCATTTGATGCGATTTTAAGCAAGGCTAGATCTATGATAATATGCTAACATTCATATTTTGAAAATCTATTTATTTAAAAATTTAAAAAAATAAATAAAATTTAAACAAAGTCTTTATAATGTCAATAATTAGTAATTTATTAACCATATGCGAATTGTAGACGGACTAGAAAGATATTTCAGTTCATTTTAATATCCTATATCGGATAACGGGGACAGTGGTGATCTTTAGCTCATTATGGTAAGAGATTCCTTCGCCCGTGGACAACCGCGTCTCAAACCAGGTTTTAGTTGTGTTGTCGGCCTTGTAAGCCGCTAAACCGTAAATCAAAAGTATGTGGACCTCCAGTATCCAGTTGCTGAGAAAACACTGTACCTATTTCACGCTAGTGTTTTGCGATCCAACCCAATTTTTTAAAGAAAAACAGGGAATCAAACTAGCTTGAGGCACACCTAGGATAAGCGGTTCTCCGCCCTTACAGACCTCCACGGTACGTAGCCGCGGGTACGTAGCCGGACTTTTAGGGAATGGTACGCTCTTTAAAAAAAAATTAGCATTATAGCATTAATTCATTTTCATTGTTAGCAAATTATAAGCAGCTGTATTTGTACCTTGATACCGTGCAACATAGAATTATTCTTACCATAAACACAAACACATAAACACAAAGAGAAATTAAAGTTAAGCAATTCTTAATTACTACAACTACATTTAAGCAAGTTTTTGTATTTAATATAGTGATTTAATTAAACAAACTCATTTTAAAAAAAATATTAATTACCGTCTACTGAATTAGTGCTGTAATTTATTCCATATGTGTATTTATTTTAGAAATAAAATCCAATAGGCGAACGTTTCATTAACTTTCATCTTTCCTTATAATAGCTGGTACTGAAAGGACTTTCGTTTTTAAATTGCAGTCACGCTTAGTCATTCTCAGCGTAATTACTATTATAAGACTTTACCCCTTAAATATAAATCTCGCTAAATAAAATATTTTCACTGTTATATTTCTGTATTCAATACTGTTATTATTATTATATAATTCGAAAGATTAAAATTGTTTCCTTGTGACATGTTTTAAGTCAGCGAAAGGGCAAACCAACACGCCTGAAAAAGAGTGATCATTTAAGTCATTCTTTCAAGGATAAGCACTCGTGCCCATGGACCCTAAGCCCCTGCTGCGTCGCAGGTGGGTTTCCGGGCTCTTAGGGTACTTTTTTTCAGGTTAATTAGTTCAAATTAATAAAAATAGTTTTTTTATTAATTTGAAAATCTATTATGATTATGGTTTATATTTTTTTATTTCATCTTTTATTAATGAATGATTTAATATTAATAGCTAACCTACTTGATAGATCCGTACAAATTTCTTTTTTAACTTACTTGGATTATTAAATTACAAGAAAACGCAAACTTAATAGAGCATAAACTTTAGTTTTCCTTTAATAACGGATTTAATTTTTTTTAATTATTTCACGATTTATCTTCGAATTAGTAAAACTAACATTCGATACAATTCTTAAAAATCAGACGAGACAGTTTTCTTTATATTGACATTTTTGGAGAACGTGATTTTTTCTGAAATCTTCAATTTTAATTTATTTTACACGCCAACGGAATGAGAGGTGCATTTTTTACTGTTTTCAGTAGTATCGGTTTAACATTCCATTTAACTATTTCTTTGAACGCAGTGTTTTGTGGTGCACTTATCCGAATCCAATTTGTATTTTTTTATTATACTATAACGGACAACGGTGCAGATGGGTCTCCTATATGGTAAGAACATCGCCGCCCATGTACAACCGCGCCACAGTCCGCGCATTGGTTGTCTTGCCGCTTTTTACGCCGCTTAAGCTCTCTTAAGGGCCTCTGATATCCCCATTCATTCTGCGAAACATAGTACAAGCACCGTTTCACGCTGAGTATTCCGTGAGGCCGAGTGACTTCAGACGAGCCGGCCAAATTAGTGCGTCAGCATGGCTCTCCTCCGTGTGCGACAGTTTTAACACACTCACCCGGCCACTATCAAGCCCTTTCAGAGACCGAATAAATTATAAATTAAATTATAATTGTCTGGACCGGGATTCGAACCCGCTCGCTTCATGGTACACTTTTAAAACCATTAAGCTACGAGGCTCTGAAAATACTCATTCACAAAAGCGGTAAAAGACTTAGTATGACGGCCACATCGTTTTTGCACACGTGTATATTGTAATCGTTTGTATGTTATTAGAGATTTTTATAATCAAGGCCAATCATTACTATTAATTGAGGTTAGAAACTAAATAACGATCAGTTCAAAACAAATCACGATCGATATTGAAGTAATTTCTTTAACACAAAACCACAGACAAAAGATAGTCTTAATATTCATTATATACTTTGTAAATATCTATGAATAGCCATTGTACTCTTTGTTTACTAACCATCCATAATGCATCCGCGTTCAGAGAGCCTTGTTGACAAATATCATCAAGCCGATGTCAAACTTTCAACTTCAGTCAGTACCAGGAGCTGACAGCTCGTGCGTTGTTAAAATTACTTAGTACTCAGTGCCAGACTATAAAAGATTGTCTTTCTACAGAAAATTGTCTCGAAAAAACATAAATTATCATAACATACTTTTAACTGTTGTATTGACAGGTTTTGTATTCAATTAAATATAATTTTGATTTCTACTAAATAAGTATATTCGTATAATGTTAAATAATTATTAATTTTATTATGTTTTAGATTGAGTGTTTTAATAAGAATACTGTTTTAATAACAGTATAAAAATATTTACCCTAATCTTGAGTCATGTTTATTAATTTTATAGTTATAAATATGTAGATAGTTTAATATTATCCACAGTAGGCATTCAAAGTATTTCTAATTTCTGCATAACCCGTTTAGGCTAAAAATTCATCTTCCTTATAGATACCATGCAGGAGTGATGGATACACTAACGTGGTTATCACTCGGGCTGCAATTGGCAGCATTATGCTCCATCGTTGGTGCCCTGCTGCTGTACCTACTGCGGAAGGTGAAGGTGGCTGAAGTCCAACCGGTTGCGAGTGCCAAGACGGTACTCGTTACCTCTGTTGACTCTGCATTGGGCTTACAAGTAAGAACAATTATTGATAAACTACCTGCAAATAAAAAAAAATCTGCAACCACAGCAAAGCAGCGTGTGTGTTTCAGACCTTTTAGGAATAGGAATGGTCTCGTTTTGTAAGTCCACAAGTTTTTCTCAACAAAATGCTTTGAAAAGCGCTCACTTGTGAAACAACATCGAGGTAATGCAAATGAAACCTTGTATTCTGCGTCCATGTTCGTTGATGAAATTTAGCTTCCGAGGCTAAAATTACCTGATAATTTCAGAACTTTCCCCGTGTTAATTTAAAATTTTTAATTAAATTAGATAAAAGATGCTGAGTGTATATATAAGCCATGCTGAAGCAAATGGTGACGCTCGAATAGGGCCGGCTCGTCTGAAGTGATACCAAGAGCTCACAGAATACTCAGCGTGAAACGGTACTTGTACTGTATTTCACAGAGTGAGTGATATCGGAGGCCCTTAAAAGTACCGCTTTAGCGGTGCAAAAAGCCGGCCATACAACCAATGCGCAGATTGTGGCGCGGGTGTCAATGGGCGGCGGTGTTCTCTAACCATATAGGAGACCTACCTGCTACATTGTCCGCTATACTATAAAACCAATCTGTTCATTCTATGGAACATGTTCAGTGCATGTTGTCTGCAATCATTGACTATTTGGTTATGTGCTGGGAAAATAAATGTAGAAGTTGATAGTTATGTTCTATTTCCAGATAGCAACATATTTAAGCAGCCGTGGGTGGCGAGTGATCGCTGGATGTCGTCCTGGAGGTCTCGGAGCTCGTCTCGCTGACTCCTGGTTGCAGAACCACACGTCTGAGAACCAGTCCACGCCACGGCTAGTTACTTTAGAGCTGGATGTGGCCAGAGAAGATTTGTTAGAGGAAGCCGCGAGGGCTACAGCTCAGCATTTGCCGGCGGGGGAACATGGTATCAATGTCATATTATTTTTACTGTTTGCGCTATTACTAGGAACTAAGAACGAGACTTATATAAGTTAATGCAAACTTCAGTTTAAATAAATATGGTTTTTTGGATTTATTGCAATAAAGGTACTTTAAAAATATTGTATTCCTAAAATTTTGGAAAAATGAGGAGAGGTTCTTAGTTTTAAGAATATTTAGGTTGTTTTTATTATCCCGGAAATCGAAATTGGATCGCAAATATGGGTATCTTGCATGATACCATTGCACCATCATTGAGAAAAAAATTATATTTCAGAATTGTTTTATATTACTAGGAAAATAAGTTTTAAAACTATGTATTAAAAAATAGTAGGGACATTTAAATTTTAGAATATAAATTATGTACAATAAATTTCTTTTGAATTAGTACCTCAGTACACCGGGAGATGGCATTAAACTTAAATAAAAATCCATTTTATTTTTATAAAACTAAACTATTGACCATCTACATTTTACATGCATAACATTTGAAGAATTTCTCAATATGTATAAGATAATTTTGCAATAATAATACGAAATACTACTTTCTAGTTCTTAATAAAATGCCTTTTAGTATTGCTATGCTTGTCTCATACTTATTACGATTGTGTCGTTTCAGGTGTTTGGGCGGTGATCAACACTGCTGGGAGTAGCGGTCGTGGTGGTGCTACGTGCTGGGAGACGGCTTTAAAGGGGAATGTTCTAGGAGCACTGCGGGTGGCTAGAACCTTCGCGCCCCTGTTGGGTGCCGCCGCGGCAGACCATCCATATGCTGGCCGGTTATTTTATATAGGTAATCACACGATATCAACAATTAACTTAGCTATAAAAATAGTACTAATGTAGATTGCATATTGAAAATTCCAAAGCTAGTTTATTTATAAGGACAAATGTATAAATGGTTCAGTGGTGGAATATTGAATTTGTTGTGTGTATGTACATATATTCCGGACCATAGAGTTTTTTTTAAATTTATAGTTGTTGTTTGAAAAAATTACCTTGTAATACGACGAATAACAGACGCAATGTCAAGATTCTATATATATGTAGAGACAATAAGACTTCATTATGTAAGTTAATGCAAATCACCTCCGACTGGCACGCATGGAGGTAAGAAGGAGAGGTCTATGTCCAGCAGTGCACGTCCTACGGCTGAAATGTTGATGCTCATGATAGGTTATTAATGAATTTTGTCAACCTAACCAGGATTAACATCGGACACGGCATGCGAGAGCCTCTCACGGCCGGACGGCGAGGGAGACAGCTGCGCAGGCGCCGCCGCCGTTCGTTGGGGCACCTGGGGTGCTGCGCGCGCGCTTCGTGCCTCGCTGCGTGCCAAAAGACTTCATGTGGTACTGTTGCATACGCCGGATCTGTCTGCCTCCGAGTTGTATTCACCACCCGTGCAGCTGGCACCTGCTAGTCAACCAGCCAGGTAGAATCAATCTTCATCTAATAAAAAAATATCTGCCTCCAGTGTCTTATAAAAAAAAATAATAGATTAAATTAAACGTGGAGGCTCATCTAGGATAGGCGGTCCTCCGCCTATGGACACCCATACCCTTTGCAGGCCGCGGGTGCGTTGCATGTAGTAAGTTAAGTTTTGTATGCTGAATTGGGCAAAACAAAATTTTAGGTTAGGTCTCGTGATGATAAGAGATCACCGCCGTTAATGGATTACTGAACTTATATGCGTTAGTAGTGTTACCGCTTTTTTATCCGTTACTTCACTTATTCAGCGTAACTTGGTATCACACAAGACGATTCGGCTTAATTAGTTCATAAACTTAAGCTTGTCTTAAATCTAATCTAATAAAAAAATCGTTAGCTCCTAGAACATATTAGTTATTCATTTTTATAATTTCAGTCGCCCAGACACTCCAAGCTCTGACGTAAGCTCAGCAACGTGCGCCGTGACTATGCCGGGAGAGGCAGCCGAGTACAGCGCCAAGGTCCTGCCCACAGGCGCCTTGAAGGTCTTGGAGGAAGCCCTGACCGCACCATCTCCCAGAGACGCCTACTACCTTAAGATGAAGCAAGACTCTTGGTTCACAAGAATGCCGTCTTTAAGAATCGCGCCTTGATTCTACTTATCAGGAATTCTATGTATCAAAATATTTTAATTACCAAAATCCATATAAATATCATATAATATATCAAAATCTATGTAGGTACATGGGTGGTCCGCCTGAAGTTTATTTACGGCCCCATATAGACGTCACTATTAAAAATCATAGACTATTCTAGAGCACTGCCATAAATAATTATCTTCATAGACTATAGAGTTTTCATCAGACTTAATACAAAATAGTTTGACATCTCTTTATATACATATATAGATTTCATTTGACATATGAAAATAAAAACATGATATCACAAAATAAAAATATATATTATAAACAAAATCAGATTCAGATTTGAATTTATATTTGTACGAAATTAATTGATAAATATGTTAGTCATATATAAATTAATCTGATCCATTCATGCATCAATTTAATCTTAATTTTAACGTCAGTCTTGTGTTTAATTTAATTTGAAGCACTATATTATTTAGAATGTATTTCGTATCTAAGGGAATCATATGCAACGTTCTGCACAATGGTTTTTTTATAAGTAAGAAAACTTCGTATTTATTCTTATATCTTTGTTCTATTTAATATTAATAATGACCTACTAATCCCTTTCGAGAGTACGGGAAAGTGGATGTAAGTGCCAAAAATATAGATTACCCATTATCGAAGTCTTTTAGGACATGGCAACTTAAAAGGTTTAGTCACATTTTTATATAAAGACGAAGAAAACGATTGGAATTGTATTAATTGGACTGATACAATAATATTTTTTGTGTGTATCATGTTACTGCTTGCGAGAGGTATTACGGTGTATTTTTAAGGTCCTCACAAAATTTCATGGTAATAATTCTATCTAGTAGTAAATGTGTGTTAGTAATGCACATATGATTTTGACTACCGTGGAGGCACTAATTAAAAGATTTTGGGAAATTGTGCTCTATGTGCAAGTCCAGAGAAATCAATGTTTATGGTTTCCGATTGTATAAACATGTATCGGATACATTCGCTTATTGAAGCAATGTTTTGTAAATAAAGTTGTTGTATACGTGTTTGTATTTTTATTTTCTCTTAGTACGTACTGCATACCTGCCGTATACAACTGTAAACAACCATCAATAATTTCAATTCTCATTAATGTATAAAGTTTTATTATTTACAAAACTACAATGAAACGAAAGCTATCCAACAATAAATAATTTTACAATAAAAAAATAGTCATAAAGAATATCCAGCAATAAAAAATATTACTAACAATAATATATAAATAAAATATCGATCGATATATAATACCAACTTAAAGAAAATACATTTGTAAGTGTTCTGCCAATGAGTACTTTCGAAAGTGCTTAAATTCGCATTATTACTGCTGTAGTAAGAAAAATAGGGTAACGAAGAAGGAGGAGGTTCACCTAGATTAAGTGGTCCTCCACCCATGGACACTCAAATTGCTGAGCTGCGGGTCTGTTGCTGGACTTGTCTTATGTCAACACTCAGGCTCCTTAATTTTTAAATTATCAAACGTCAACCATACCATATAATTATCAAAGCATAACAAATTACCCGCCATTCCTAATTTGTCTTCCTTATCCAAATTACTCAGACAGGTCCAATACTGGATTGGACCAGTCCCTCGTTTCTGCCAATGGGCTGCTGTGCTGACAGCAAACTTCATACGATCCGTCATATTATTGAAATAAAGTACGCTTTCTGGCAATTTCAGTGATATGCTCTCTATATTACGTACGCTGAAAAAATGTTGATTGTTTGTGAGTCATCATCAGCCTTTTAAAGTACACTGCAAGTCATAGCCTCAACCAAAGACGCTTCGCATGGCGATCGCATGGCGGGACGTCCTACATTGCGATTCTCGGTACCCGGTCGCCTCTCGAGAACCTTTATACTTCTTTGGTTAACGGTTCGTCTAGCGAGGTGGCCATCCCGATGCCACTTCAACTTACTATTACGGCGGGCAATGTCTGTTACTTTGGTTCGTCTGTGGATAACCTCATTTCTGATTTTATCTCCATTGCTATCTGTCACTCTGAGCTTCGATTAATACTAATAAATATAAAAAAATCTTTTAAATTAGTGTTTTTTTGTTTTCACCTTTTTTTTGGAAATGGTGGCAAACTAACTGAAAGTTAATTCTATTTTGGCTATGTTAAGATTAGACGGAAAATGAATACTTTCTTTATAAAATTATACCTACTTATATCTTTTAAATGTTTATTATATCGATCATACCCATAATTTTTCCCACATACAGTTGTCAAATAATCACTATCGGTCTGCCCGTATACATCCAGAACTATTTTCTTCGTTTGAGCGAAAGACCTATATAAACACTGCCTGTTTCCTGGTATCCTTATAAGTAACTCTGCCTTCAGACTTCTTCCCTCTGTTGCAAATATTAAAGGCGTAGGTGGTCTTGAAATAAAAACAAAATGGTTTTGATTTTTGTATATTTTGACGGAATGATTTTTTTATTACCAAGTTCATAATATAATACGGACAATTTAAAAGATAGCAAAGATAAAATCAACTCACTAATTTACAATTACTTAAGGCGTAGAGAATTGTGTAAAATATTATATATCTAATAATTATTGTTTGATCATTAACTGGCCGTACGATGCAAATACAAGTTAAACACTAATGTGACATTTTGTATAGGAGCTTTATTCAATACTTACATCGTTATTGGCGTTTGAAAATCCCAATCCGGTAATACATCTATCAAATGTTGTGGTATACGTAAATATTTAAAATATGGATTTGTGTATTTTACATATTTTGCAATTTGATTTATAGTCCTCAAATCAACTGATAAACATACAAATGAATGTCCGTTTGGCAGCTCTTTATCAGTTAATAAAGGATGGGCACCTACAATTGATATTATATTTTTGATTCTATCTAAATGATATTATTGTTAAAATGTTATCAAAATATGTTAATTAATCATACGTAGCGCCATCTATGAGGTAAGAATTGAAACTTAAGAGGTCATATCTGACACCAATCTGTAACTGTCAACCTAACCACGACTTATTAATTACAATTCAGTAAAGCTAAATAAGTAATCCGGACTATTTTAATTTATTTGGTCTCTGGAAGGGCTTGAAAGAAATATCCCTTAAAAATGCCGATTAAGCGGCTTAAAGAACTGGCAACACAACCAATGCGCGGACTGTGGCGCGATTGTCCATTGGCGGCAGTGTTCTCTTACATACAGGAAACCCACCTGGTCCGTTGTCCGCTATATAATAAAAAATAAATAAATACGTTGTTAGATTTGTATGGTACAAAATTTACATACGATCCAAGTTGATTAGATCTGGAACAGTATGTTCTATCCACACACCACCTCCACCATCAGCCAAGAGTATACCGTGTGCAGACGATCGAAGGGAATTACTATTTACCCCATCATATACTGCTACCGCTAAGTGGTCAGAATACGTTGGCTACAAAAATATTTTAATAACTGATATAATTATATTGTTGTCGTGTGTTTGCTTTTGCACCCGTGGGAGAGCCATGCTGAAGGATAAGCGAATGCACTAATTGGGCCATTTCGTCCAAAGTTATACCACGGGCACACATAATACTCAGCGAGAAATGGTAGTTGCACCTGAAACGGTATTTCCACTATTTGACTGAGTGAGGCCTTGAAATTGTGCCAAAGCGGCGTAAAATGCCGGCAAGACAATCAATCCGCGGAGTGAGGCGCGGTTGTATTCGGCAGTGTTCTCTTACGATATAGGAGATCGGCTCTGTTGTCCACTATACTATAAAAAAACTAAATGGCTTTTATATGTATAAATCATATAATGACGCATATATCTCCATTTGTTCTTTTTATACAATTGGTGGCAAACGAGCAGCAGGTTCACCTAGGGCAAGTGGTCCTCCGCCCATGGACACCCGCAACACTTGCACAGTCGCGAGTGCGTTGCCATCCGCTGTTTGGCTTATAAAAGGCAAAAAGATTTTTACAAACCTTATATATAGGTGCTACTGTGTATTGTAATAAAGAATAGGAGTTAATGCTCATAGAGTAAGTGGTCCATCTGCCAACCATATCCGGAGTTATGTATGTGAAATTTTTACCAAGCCGTATATGTGGAATCACGTCGATTGGAGGCTTGTAAATGAACCACCTACAATTAAACTCAAATAATCCATGTTCGGTTTGTAAAATAATAATTTCAGAAATTGGAAAATCTATTTGTATTATTAATATTTATTTATTTACTTAAATTTCCCTTATCGCAGCTAAATGCATTATCAAATATAGAAATACTTAATCGAACTACACCGTTCAAGTTTCAGAGCCATGCTGAAGCATAAGCTGACACAGTAATTAAGCCGGCTCGTACGAAGTGATACCACAGGGTCATAGAATATCAGTGTTAAACAGTACTTGTACTGTTTCGCTCAGTGAGTGACCCATGAAATTAAACAGATAAAGCAGCGTAAGACGGCAACACAAACAAAGCGCTGATTATGGCGCGGTTGTTGTGATTATGGCCATATAGGAGACCTGCCTACTCCATTGCCCGCTACACTATAAAAAGCGTACTGCTTTTCATATATACTATGATTGAATACAATAAAATACATTATATACATGTCTGCTGCACATACAGCACTTATGAATTAGTTTTCACTTATTATGAAAAAAGTCAAAAGTGCATTCCTGCGGCACTTTTAAGATGAACAGCCATGTTTGCATTAGCCATATTGTAATGAAAAAGGAAACAATATTACATTATGTTTCTAAGTACATTAATCTGAAGTTATAACTGTACGTATTTTATTTATTAAGAATAAATGAATCTCTTAAACAGTTTTACATAACTTTGAAGATAAGTCTTACCAGTCAATTGGAGCGTCGTCATTATCTCTGCAATTTAAGTTTATATTGCCAAAGCTTTCTCTACCGTACGCATAGTAAATAACACAAACATAAAACACATATAATAATATATTCATAACTTTACAAGTGTTTTGCGTAACTGTTGTGTTTTAACTACAATTTTATGAATATACATAACTTATTTTATGACTACGTTCACTGGAGAGCCAGCTCCGTCATATTTAATATACTTCTGGATATAAAATAAAATACCATTTCTGAAAAATTTATTTATTTAAATATATATTACAATAATTCTTGGCGATATATATATACAATAATACATAATAATATATAGATTTTCGTATAAAACAATTGGCTGTTAATCGCAATATCTTTATCGCGTTATTCAAAATAATTGAAGATATTTTAATAACGTATTTAATAATGTTTTGTTCCGTTCTTTCAAACTCAATTTCCGATAAGAGCACTAATACGTACTTTAAATACATTTATTTAGCTTACTGTCTTAGATTTTTATAAATAAGACAACTAAATATTTAATATAACTAGAAATTTAAAAGAATACAACATGAAAAATATATAATTGTATCTACAAATGAACTCATACAATTATATGTACACATAAAACTATTTATCACAGAAACTTGATCCTTTGATTAGAGAAATATAATTTAACGTTTTTAATGTGACTATAAATTTTAATGTATATAAAAAGCAGTTTAAACCTTACTAATACAGAAATATAAAAGTAAAAATATTTACAAACTTAAACTCGCTATCTTTACGTTTTTACCTACAGTTAAATAACTTATCTTAATAGCTTAAAATAACAACTGTTCATCTAAATCACACAAAATTGCAAACAAAATATTTTGGGCGAAATTTAACAGCCTATTTTTTGTTTAATCGCGGTGGACTCCTACATATGAAGCCATTCTCTAACCAAAGGTATGCCACTCTAGTTATTACAAGTTTGCACTGATTCAATTAAATGTGCAAAATTACCCCAAAGTATAGGCCCGGACGTGCATACAGTTCCACCACCACGGGACTCTTGAGATAACTGAAAAAAAAATTAATGGTAAATGACCAAAAAAAGCACGGTTTTTCATGGGGTGTGGTGATAACGTACAATAAAATCTGACTGTCCCGTTGTTTGTTATATAATAAAAAGGAATTACCAATACTAGATTAGGTTTTAGAATATTATTGATTTAGTGAAAACAGGAAATCTTTTAATGATATATTGACGCGATTAATGATATACTTCTGATCACCGAAGGTTTAGAAATCCATGCAATCAACGCTTTGGTTGTGTTGCTGGCTTTTTATTATTATTCTTTAGCGGACAACGAATCAGGTGGGTCTCCTGTAACACCCGTTGACACCGCACAGTACGCGCACTTTCAGTGAGGATATCGATGTAAAAAGCAGGCAACACAACCAATGCGCGGAGGGTGGCGCGGTTGTCCATGGGCGGTGGGGTTCTCGTACGATATAGGAGACCCACCTGCTCCGTTGTCGTATAATAAAAAAAATGAATTACTACATAATCTTCTTCTTCTTCTTCATCAGCCCATTCAAGTCCACTGCTGGACATAGGCTTTCCCCAAAGACGCCCACCCGCTAAGATCTTGAGCGATCTGGATCCAGCGGTTGTCCGCGACCTTCGTTAGATCGTCTTTCCATCGCTACTCGAGATCGTCGCCACTCGAGAAGCTTTCTTCCCCATCGGTTGTCGGTTCGTCGAGCGATGTGCCCAGCCCATCGCCACTTCAACTTGCAAATACGGCGGGCAATGTCGGTTACTTTACTACATAATTATTAGGTAAAGAACACTCACAGCTCGATTGATATCTCCAACACACACCCAGTAGTCAGCTACTTTGGTATCTTGACTGTTGTGCATCTTATGGGCGACGGCGACCGCCCACTTGGAATGGTCGTTGTGAGACGTGAAGGACATCTTTGCTATCGGGAACTTTAGGCGTTCTATATTCCGCACCCTATAATTCCCAATTCAATATAATAATTCGTTTCAAATAAATATCTGATTGTACATACTCTTGGAAATGTGCCATCCATCCATCCCATTTGACATTAGTTTTCCAATATTTGTATTTTTAAGTACATTGTTTAATTTTACTTTATTTTGTACTATACAATTTAGCAATACTTTGAAACATATATTAGAAATTGATTACTTACTGGAAATTCCTGTTGCATTCAGAATCAAGTGTTCCCGGCCCATTCATCCAGGACTCAACCAGGAGATCGGACTGCAAGACTTCAGCGACTAGCCCACTATACAAGTCATCGTTGAACATTCCGCTTTTCGCAAATGATAGGAACTTACGACCAACCAACGTTTCAAAGCTCTCTATATGATACCTAGAAACAATTAAAAATTCAATTAATATAATAAAGATGGAATTGACTTTAATAATTAAAAAAAGCTGGTTCATTCATAATTTTCATGGTTAATCCCCAAAAGAGCAGTCTGAGTATTCTATGTTACCACAATTTTATTTTTATGATGCATGTATTTTTTTTATATAGCGGACAAGAAGCAGGGTCTCTTGTATGGTAAGATAACATCGCTGCCTATGTAAAATCGCGCCACAGTCCGTGCATTGGTTGTGCTGCCGCCTTTTTACGCAACTTAAACTGCATTTTTAGATCCTCCGATATCGTCACTCACTCAGCGAAACACAATAGAAGCGCCGTTTCAAGTACAACTACCATTTCACGCTGAGTATTCTGTGAGCCCGTGGTATCACTTCAGCCGGCCCAGTTAGTGCGTCCGCATATGCTTCAGTATAAATGATAATATCTCACCACGGCGAGGCATCCACAGTTTTATTTCGAATAACATCCACTAAATTTGGTAATTCACTCTCAAACTCTTGCGGTAAATGGCTGTACACGATAGATGGCTCATTGTATTTCAACTGCATTCCAATCTGGTTAAGTGTGGCTGTTTGTACAGACACACAAAGGAATGATTGGCCAAACTTCATACCACTTGTTGGATAGCTGTAGGAACTGGAGTTTAGAGCATTCACTGAAAAATTAATATAATTAAATTAATAAATAGGTTTGAATATAATGTTAGTAAAAAGTTGTTATACTTTGCGTCAATGTTGGGTCAAGTAACTAACATAACTAGGTACAGATTAACTAACTGCTCAGATTATTATCTATTTTTTTATAGTATAGCGAAAAACGCAGCAGATGGGTCTCCTATATGGTAGGAGATCACCGGCGCATGGGCGCATAACCGTGCCACAATCCGCTCATTGTTTGTGTTGTCGACTTTTTTACGCCATTTTTCTTTAAGGTTGATATCGTCATTCACTTAGCTAAACACAATATATGAATACAGGTACCATTTAATGATGAATATTGTGTGAGTCTGTGGTATCACTACCAAGGAGCAGGCCCAATTAATGTGTGAACATATTCTTCAGCATGGCTCTGCCATGGGAAAAAATATATTCCTAATGTTTTTACAAGAATATGATGGTAGACTTATCATCCATTTCAATTTAACATTACAATCAATGACTTGTATTAAAATCAGTATTCAAATAACTTACATTCTGGTACTGGTGGAAATCGTGGCACAGAATGGACAAGCCATAGAGAAGTAAACTTGTCACCGAGTATCACTCCCTTTGTATGTCCATGCTCAACTCTGGTCTTCATGAATTTTGAATGCATCTTACACATCTCAGCTAAGTCATAATCATCGTAATATTTATCACCAAGTTTGAATTTCTTGTATTTTTTTAACGTAGATTGTTTTTGTTGACCTGAAAAAAATGCATAGATTAGGTTAAATGAAGCTAATCTATAAATAATAAACATCCTTGACGGTTTAGGTATCTCAATTCATGTATGTATTTAGTTAAATTGTAACTAAAATATATTCCTTTAAAGAAGTTCATATATTAATTTAATTAATGTATATTTTCAGAGTTCATGCATAATATTACAAATATATATATTTAAAAGAAGATCCTCACCTTTTTTACTTTTAGAATACATTTCTGCAACAGTATGAAGTAAATCTGGCTTGTTTTCTGTAGATGGTGGCTGGTCGTTGTAAATAAGAGAAAGGATATTTTTATCCTGGAATCATAAAAATGATTACTTTTAGAACAGTATTGTAAAAAATACATATTAAATTATTATTCCTTTCCAATTTTTAATTTATTGACTATAATAACAAGATACTTGTCTCACCTGATAAAGAGGTGCTAAAGTTCTGCCGACCATAGACCTTGGGTCACTTATTGATAAATCAGACATTATCCATCCTCCTCTTAGTTTTGATGGTGTCAGATGCATGTAAGCAACACCTCTTCTTACTAAAGGATTTAAGTGATTTCTTTCCCTTGGCAACTTGTAAACATAAAACCTATAAAATGAACATGAACTTTTATAAGTTATTTGTTTACTTTGTTATATAAAATAAGATTTAGTCATATAATATAATATTTTTTCTTTCTGCAGGTCCACATTATTATTACAGAAAACAAGAATTATTTTCCTTAACATTAAAAGATGACACATTGTGGTTAATTAAGTACCAATATGCCATTTATAATATGTATTTCAATCTATGTATTATGAATATGTTGAATCAAAATTATTGCAATAATAACTACATTAAAAAAATATAGAAAAATCAACACGTCTACTACTAATACTAATATCTACATAAATATATATTAATAACAAACGTTATTAGTCTATCAATCATTCCTATATATTTAAATAAGAAATACAAAGCAATTATTGTTTTATTTAAAATTTAACTATCTATCTACACTTACCAATCTACGGGTTCTCCTCTTTCATTTCTACATTGTGGAGTCAATCCTAAAGTAGATGTGATGAATAATATTACCACTGAGACACAGAAATTCATTAAACGTGTTTTTCCCATCATATCCACTGACCAAGTAATAACAAAGGAAACTCGAATTGCTAGATCAACATAAAGTCATATTACGAATGTTGCGTTCAAACAATGTGTGTTTACAAACATCAATAAGTGTTATTGCTATTACACTATAATAAACAATGAGCAAATTAATTATGTCATTTGCTTTCAATTTAAGTTTTCCAGGGCGATTTTACACACTTTTGTCAACAATTTAAAACTTTAAAGGTTTAATCTTAATCCGTTACTTCTAAGTATTACTTAAAATAAATCTAGTTTAGCGTTGCATTGTTTTTACAACAAATATACGTCAGCGAGTGACACGAATGTACTTAATTTCAAATTATATGAGAGTAGGTAATAGAAATGGACTATTTAAAACGGATTTTGGATTATGGACATATTAAAATTTATTATATTAATATTTATTTTATTATTCTTAAAGGTAATTTGAAATAAATAAAATAACTAAGAAATATAATTTACTTTATTATAAACCTTTAACAAAATATAGATAAAGACATGGCAATAACACGGATGAGTATATAAATAAACAAAATATAATAAATAAATACTTTAACATTTTCACTTACAACTAAAAACAGTATTATTGTTGAGTAGGCATAGAAACAGCTGCCTTAGTATGAGATACATCACTCTGCCTCCAATAGGACACCACTGTCTTCAATTCTGTATAGAAATCTAAGCCCTGTTTGCCACAGAAGTGATTTGTGCCTAAAAAGCTTCCCCTGGTACCGCTAAATGAAAACATAGACAAGGGAACCGGAATCGGTACATTTACACCAACTTGGCCGACATCAATTTCCGCAGCGAATTTCCTGGCCGTTGCACCGTTTGTCGTAAATACGGCTGTACCGTTTCCATATGGATTAGAATTTATTAAATTTATTGCTTCATCCAATGTGTTCACAAAGAGGCATACTAACACGGGGCCAAATATTTCCTTTTTATAACATTCCATGTTTGGTTGGACGTCTGTTATGACTGTTGGCCCGACGAAGTTGCCCTTTTCAAAACCGGCTACTTTGATTCCACGTCCGTCGAGTACAAGTTTAGCGCCTTCCTTCACACCTGTGTAAATATATATTTTATAATTACTTCCTCATTTAAAACAAGTTGTTAAGCTTTATAATTTATGGTTATTTATAAACTAACCTGATTCGACCAGTTTATTTATCCTCTCTTTAGCTCTGACAGAGATTACAGGGCCTACGTCAGTTCCGGGAACATGGCCTGCGTTTACTTTGAGACCCTTTGCGCGTTCCACCAGTTCCGGAATCCAATCCTTTGCTTCACCTAAACAAAATTAAGCAGTGAAAACCGCTTTACGCTTAGGTATAAATACAAATAAGAAATAACTTTATTTTTCATTTTTCATACTCAAAATTTGAATAATTTATTTAAACACTATAGAACTCAGGAGAAGTGATCCAGAACATCACCTACCGCATTCGGA
Organism: Delias oraia; assembly: GCA_018230265.1. Lineage (NCBI taxonomy): Eukaryota > Metazoa > Arthropoda > Insecta > Lepidoptera > Pieridae > Delias > Delias oraia. The sequence continues at coordinate 25,806 of DWCF01000972.1, forward strand.
TTAATTGACTTTTTTATTATATTTTGGCCAATTTACATAATATCATTATAAATACTTACATGTTATTTCTGATGTATGCGCTATATTATTGCAAAATTTCATTAAAATCCGTTCAGTATTTTTTTGCGTGAAACAGTAACAAACGTCCATTAAATATTTTCACGTTTACTCCCATAAAAATGCCACTTAAGCGTCGTAAATAGGCGGCAAACAACCAATACGCGAAGTGTGGCGCGGTTATCCATGAGCTGCGGTGTTCTCATACCATATAGGAGACCCATTTGCTCCATTGTCCGCTATACCATAAAAAATAGTAAAATATAGTTCTCACCAACAAAAACAGCAGTACTGAGTGCCATACACCTCTGGCCGGCCGCACCAAACGCAGCGCCGGCTAATTGATTTAAAGTGTGTTCTTTGTTTGCGTCTGGCATTATAACGCCATGGTTTTTGGCTCCCATGTTGCTCTGAACACGTTTACCTAAACAAGAAAATGATTAAAGCATATTAAATGACAATTGTATGGTTTAACAGAAAAAATATTAAATTAGTGAAATAATAAATAAATATTTTTGATTATTGTTTTACCAACCGTAAATATGTTATTAAAAATAAAAATATCAAATGGTAATTTAATTGTAATAGCCATAGATGATTATTTCAGTTGAACATAAAAAAAATCTTACAATCAATAACTTTATATTTACCGTTAGCCGATGCCCGACTGTATATATGTTTTCCGGCCGCGTCACCGCCTACGAAGGACACAGCCTTGATATCAGGACTATCGCAGATGAAATTCACGGTATTGTGTGTGCCATGGACTACCTATGTTAAAAATATCAAATTATTATCCTATCCAATGAATAAGTTTGCTTTTCAAAATATAAATCCACTTACACAAGTCAACTTTAGAAAAAACTTCCACCCGTGTCAGAGCCATACTGAAGCATTTGCTAACACACTGATTGGGCCAGCTATTCCGAAGTCGTCTACGGGCTCATGAAATACTCTGCGGTAGTAATTGAAACGGTACTTCTACTGTGTTTCGCTGAGTGAGTGAGGATATCGGTAAACAGCCGGCAACACAACCAATGCGCGCAATGCTCGGACTGTGGCTCAGTTATCTATGGGCGGCGGTGATCTCTTACCATATAGGCGACCCACCTGCTCCGTTGTTCACTATATCAAAAAAAAACAGAACTATTTCTTGGAATTTTGTTTCTAATTTCATGAGGACTTGATGATTCTTCAAATGGCTTGTCTGAACATTCAGGTAAAATTAGTTTACATTTAAATAGCCATATAGGTATATTTTAAACTCTTTTCTGTTCAAATAATGTATATAATGTATATAAAGTGCGGCAAAGGCTCTGAAACGCAACCAAGTTGCCATTATGCTGCAGTTATCTATGGTCGGCGGTGATCTCTTACCATAGAAGGGTCGCATCTGCTCCGTTGTACGCTGTAAAAAAACTCTTACGTTGACAAGACCAGGTGGCGCTCCGGCCTCCTGAAGAAGATCCATCATCATAAGAGTTGCTCCAGGATCCTGCTCTGATGGCTTTAAGATGCAAGTGTTACCAGTTACTAACGCTGGTGGAAACATCCATAGCGGAATCATTACTGGGAAGTTGAATGCAGCAACACCTGAAAATAAAAAATAACTAATTAATAAAATTAATAGAAATGTGTATACTGTTTTTTAGTAAATTGCAAGAGAACATGTGATTAACTGTTTCCGGGTAAACAAATTTTTTTGCTGTTTCTCTTTGTTTTTTTATACAGTCACTAGATATAGACCTAATTTTGGAAAATAAATTGTTTTTTCTATTATTTATCTTACCGCCAACAACTCCTAGGGGCACTTTGTAGCTATGAGTGTCCATGTCTTTAGAAATATTTTGGATAGCATCACCGAGTTGGAGTGATGTGATGCTGCAGCAGTGTTCAACTGATTCTGTAATCACAACATATTAAAATAAAAACATACAGAGGAAAAATTTGGATTTTATTTTGAAATAGGTACAACTTGTCGTAACATAAGGTAAAAATATACACATGCTTAAAATAGCACTTACGAATCCCTCTAAGCACATCTCCTTCAGCATCAGCAATGGTCTTGCCTTGCTCTTCTGTTATTTTCGCGGCTAATTTACTCTGATTTTCACGAAGCAAGCGAGCAAATCTATTTAAAATAAATTGTTTCAGGGTATGGCATTTATTTAAAAGTGTAATTTAAGTTATTTGTTCCATCCTGATTACAGAAGACTACCTGATGAGATTGTTATTTTATGGTCACTGTTAATTGTAGAGGTACAGGAGTGTGTACTTACTTGAACATAAGTTGTTGTCGGGTCATAACAGTGCTTTGACTCCATGATTTGTATGCCCTCTTAGCTGAATGTAGGGCCAATTTAAGTTCATCCTGTGTTGTTTCCGGAACCCTGGAAATAATAATGATTTGCCAATTAATATAGTATATAAGTAATTTAACTAATATATTGAAATAACAGTATTACTGCTAAACAGAATTTGATGAAGTTTTTCATCAATTCAGATTATTATTACTTCTTTAACCTTATAATAGTATTACAATTTATTACTAATGTAATTAATGTAATTTAACCATAGTACTTAAATAAATCTATGTACTAAACAACTATTGTAGAGAGCAGAATAACATAAAGATAGTACAAGATGTGTAAACAAATTCAGTATAGCAACTCATTATCTGATAACTATGTATTAGATAATGTTTGTTTACATTTAGTAAATGTCAAATAAGATAAGTTAAATTAAAGTATTTTAATCAAATATATATACATATATATAAAATAGCAAAACCACTGACATTATAAAATGATAACTGAAAAGTTCTTTCCTGTATAAATTGACATCAATAATTTAATTTTTAAGCATATTTTTCTTGTCTTCATTCTTCTATTTAAATGATAAAAATAACATATATTCTCTGAAGAAATATTTATTTGGGCAGTTGTGGGTCAATAGTTGTATCTACTACCTGATGTTTTATAAATTTATCTATTTAAAAAATTATTAAACTTATTTGTATAAATTTGTCTCTCAGTAACCCTTTCTTATCAATATTAATTAATTTAATCAATTTTATTCCACACAAAGTGATAAAAGTCATATAATTTTCATAATTTAATGTTAATTAATACCTGCCAATCACTTCATTTGTAGCTGGATTAGTGAGATCAATCCATTGACTGGTCTTAGAGTCTAAAAACTGACCATCTATATACAACTTTGTTGAAGGAGCTGAATTGCTATAATTTCTGCGTAGAAGTATTTGAGACTGAAAATAATAGAAATAAAAATCTTTTTATCGTTCAATAAATATATGATAATTTCCTATTTATAATTTTTATTTTAAAGATTATAAAGAGCCCTTTTAAGATTTACACATAAATGGTTTTATTTGATGCAATAACAAAAACATACTATTTATTGAAATCTAAGCTGTACATTATGGATAAAAAATGTAGAAAGGTTGTAAAAAATATTCAACTGCGCAACAAATAGACATTGTATCTTGTAAAGTTGTAACATGAATTATTTAGTAAGGATTCAAATTTCATAGACTTATAACTTTGTAATAACACAATTAACTGCTGAAATTAAATTTTGTAATAGTTGAATCAAAATAAATTCATGCATTCATTATTACAATCTCATAAGTCCATATTTAATATATATTTATTAGAATATTTTAAAATATAGTTTACTTACTTCAGATTTTAGTAACTTCAACATTGCTGAGGCCATGTTGACTTATTCTATAGTTCAATGTGAGAGAATAATGTAGACGGCAGTTAGTTTAAAGAGAAGGGGCCGGCTACTGATTAAAATTACAAAGTGATATCGTGACCTTGCAGCGTGAATTGATAAAATTAAATTATTCGGTTCGTCGTCAGCAGTGCGAACTTGTTTTGAAGTGATTTAAATATATACTATGACCCAAGCTTGGTCACCGCATATTAAGTAATATGTTAAGATTTTTGTGCCGTTAGCTAATAGGGAGCTTAGCATGTATGTAATATTTCCATTTTTTTGTTTTGTTACAAGTTGGTTTCAGTTTTCGAAGTTCAAACATTCCAATTCGTTTTTGAAACCTTGAATTTCTATAACTTTGTGGGTGACATGCATAGACTGCTATTGGTGTAATAAATTTTATAGTTCACAGACTACATGATACGCACAGAATATACCAAGTCTGCTAATACAAATTTGCAGTCAATTTATTGTAAGTAGTCAGCTCCTCTTCTAAAATAAACGGTAGAAGTTTTACTTGTCATATCACAAAAAAGTTACATTTCCCTTAATTAGATCGCTTTGCATTGGTCGTGCACATTTAAGAATACTTTATGCTTAAAATTCGGTCAATTACACATCGACATAGACAAGGTGTAGTGAAAATTAGAAATCATAACGCGCTAATGGTTAATAAATATTATATAAATAATACTAAATATAATAAATATTCTTTAATAATAATAATATAAATTAATACTAGGATCTCATTTATTTTTGTAGTCATCTACAGATAAGGCAAACGTTTTGATTTTTTATTCATTGTTTGTGAGTCTGTTTATCTCTCTGTGACAATGTAAATAAAGGCAACGATTTAGATGCGATTTTTTTATTCTGACGTAAAAAAATAACTTTATTCGCTTATGAGACATTCATATTTGAAAAGCACTTTTTGTTTCACAGATTTTCCTTGTAGTTTTATTTCATATAGTCTTAAAACAGCATGATATTTCTTTTCAACCGATTTAAAGTAGTAATTAGTACTATCATGTCAGGTTATTGTTATGCTTATTTGTCTTTAGTAGAACTTTTACATATTAATAATATAGCAATAGCAATTATTCTGATTAACTTTATAAGGTAAAATTTAAGGAATTTACTACCAAACATCATTAAGAAAGCAGCAATTTATTTCCCGTAGGAGAGCTATATTGAAGCATATATGGACACACTATTTGGTCCAGCTCGTCCGTAGTGATACCACGGGCTCACAGAATACTCAACGTGAAACGGTGCTTTTACTGTGTTTCGCTGAGTGAGTGAGGATATCGAGGGCCTTAAAATAGTCGCTTAAGTGTCGTAAAAAGCCAGTAGTACAGCCAAATCGCGGACTATGTCGCGATTTTCCATGTGCGGCGATGTTCACTTACCATACAGTAGATTCACCTGATCCGATGTCCACTATAGTATATAAGAAAAAGGATTGAAAAAGAACATTTTCCAATTAGAATATATAAAACACGATGGATTCCAAAACGTTCATTTAATACAATTAAATCGGTGACTTATGTGAAATGTGTTTCCCGTGTAGCGGTTTGCATAAGGAACTCTTTCATCGGTCGTACACGCCCTATTGATAAGGACACACTTGATTAAACATACTTACATTCATACTCGCTTTACCTTAGCTCTACGATTTCACATACACTTTATGTAACAATAAGGAAATGTAAATAGGAACTTAGTGTTTATTTACTTCACATCGGCCTGGAATGATACGGCCACGTTTATAGCTTTATTGTAAAAGTAGTTTCTCGATACTGGTTAGCGATAAAAAGTTGTAATGTAGCGTTTTAATTATAAATAAAATAGATTGTTGTTTTCAATAAGTGCAAACATTGGAGTTTTTTTTTGTTTATTAAATATAATAAATTGTATGTATGTTCATTATTTATTGTATATTTGTCATTTAAAGTAATGATTAAGAGATGGTTTAACAAATATTTTTATATGGACAAAAATGGTTTTAAATATTTTTTAACTACGAATTTAATTAACAAACGTTGAATAGTGTAATGGAAATTAAGGTCGATGAACTAAAGGCATCCAAATGTTTTACTTTATATTTCTTATCTGCTTGTGAATGGAAGATTGAGAATAAGTCACTTATGATTAATTACCGTAACTCTGAAGTACTGAAAATGGTGTACTCTTGATAAGAATGTCATTGCCCCCGCTATCGGTCATGCTATGCCCATATAGTACATAAGGAACAAGAATATTACATAGATAAAAATCATGTAGCTACATTAAGACCGTCTGGCTGGTTAAATTAACATTTTCCTACATATGCCTCCTAGATTTAGGAGCCTCGAAGATAAGTGTTTTAATAAGTCTACCGTGAAACGAGAGGTATCGGGTTTGAATCCCGGTCCGGACAGTTGTAATTTAATTTATAGTTGATTCGGTCTCTGGAAGGGCTTGACAGTGACAGGTCGAGTGTATTAATACTGTCGCACCCGTGGGAGAGCCACGTTGAAACATATGCTGATGCACTAATTTGGCCGGCTCGTCTCAAGTGATACCACGGGCTCACAGAAAACTCAACGTGAAATTATAGTTGTACTTGAAACGGTGCTTCTACTGTATTTCGCTGAGTGAGTGAGGATATCGGAGACCCTTAAAAATTTCGTTTAAGCAGGGTCAAAAGCCGAGAAAACCAATGCGCGTACTTTGTCACGGCTATTCATGGGCGGCGGTATTCTCTTACCTTATATCTCTTATCTGCCTGCTCCGTTGTCCGCTATATTTTAAAAATTATAGATGTGTATAAATAAATAGAACTTAAGTTTCGTTTTATGTTAATGTCTTATATAACATTAAATTCCAAATATATATATTATATACGAAACTGATGAATATTGAGTTTAATTATGTTAAAACTTGAATTTTACTCCTGTGCAATTATCTAAGCAATTATAATGTTACGTGTCAATTAATGATTTAATAAACGAGGGGTTCTAAGAATAACTATTTTATTTTATTTCTTGTATGTTATAAATAAATCTTGTATTTTACTATCATAGGTACAAGTATTTTTTACTATGTTTATAAATTATAATGTACCCTTACATTCGCACAGATAATTATGGAATAGAGAAAATTCTATAATTAAAAATTCAAATTATTCTTTAAAACTGAATATATATAATAGACAAAATTATATATACATATAAAATATATATACAAAAAATATATATATAAAATATAAAAATATTAATTTTTGCAGCTCTGAACATTTGACAGCCTTGAATTGAGTTGCTTTTGATTTTATAAGGCTGAATTACGTTGAAGACCACTGGTAGATGAAAAAGGAATATATAAAACAGCTAAATAAGTCACTCAATCATTATCATTACTGATTATCGATAATTTTACATCACCTCATGCGTTTTCCGATAGGAATTTAGCTATTATATTAAAATTTCTGCGAGCAACACATTTTTGATGCTATTATTAAGAATAACCTCGCCTCTTCAATTGTTATAATAGTTTTTAAATAATTATCTTACAAAACAGTTTTAAATTAAGATAAATTATTATTAAAATTGAATGAATAATAATTTGATAAATTTATGTAAGTAACTGTTTCTTCTGGGTTGTCTTCCATAAAAAAGACGACAATATATGTGGCAAAGAAATTAATATTCATATATTAAAATAACAAACGAGAAGCTAGTCTATTCAGGCTGGTATCATGCAGAACATGGTGCTGATTTATCTTTATTAGTAGGATTTTCTTTTACCTAGATATATCAGACTATAATAGATTAGATTAATTTGTTATGAATGCTTATAGTTTCAAGTTTATTTTACTTTTTATTATAAATAATTCATTGGCGATGGCAAACCAATAAAATGACACTCTGAAAGTAATAATAATAATTTATCATAAATTAAATTATTTTTTCTAATTGACTTTATAAAAAAGTTTTCATTTTCATTCGCGAAAAACAATGGTTGTCTTAAGCCTCTCCTATCACCTGTCACAATTTGTCAAGGTGTTTCGCAGATCAACTTCGTTAAATGCAACCGAAATTTTTATAGAATCTCCCAACAATATCACTCGAGAGTCTTCATGTTTGCCATGGAAGTGACTACATATAATTAAAATAGGCTCTTATTTAAATTAAAATGTACATTCATACAGATATAATACTATGGTAGTATTCTATACTTTCTTTTTATTATATTTATACTTTACTATAGGACTTTTTGAAAGCCTCGAATCTTAATGGTTTTAAAAGTGTACCTTGAATCTCGAGCTATCGGGTTTCGATTCCCGGTCCAGACAATTATTTATTATTTAATTTATAATTTATTCTGTCTTTGGAAGAGCTTGACAGTGGATGGGCAAGTGTTTTAATACTGTTGCATCGGAGAGCCACGCTGAAGCATGTGCTGATGCACTGATTGGGCCGACTCGTCCGAAGTGATATTACGGGCTAACAGAATACTCAGCCTGAAAAAGTACTTGTACTGTGTTTCAAAGATCGAATGAGGATATCGGAGGCCCTTAAAAAATTACCTGTTAAGCGGCGTAAAAAGCCGGCAATACAATCAATGCGCGAATTGTGGCGCGATTGTTCATGGGCGGCGGTGTTCTCTTACCATATAGGAGACCCACCCGTTCCATTATTCGCTATATCATAAAAAACATAGGAAAACAATTTAGACTACCATAAATGAATGAATACAGTACCTATGTAATTGATCAAGATCTACATAATTTATCTCGTTATATAAAGCATTGTTGAGATTCTTACGTTTAATTGGCAAAATAGCGAGTGTTACATAATGTTGGATTTTCCGCAGTAATTATGGACACTTATGAATTATGATCAAATGAAACGATCTCAATTGGCACTATCAATGCAATCGTACGCACTACGTAATATATTTCAGGCTGGGAGCAACGACCGACATATCGCTCATTTTGCTATAAACAAAGTTTATCGAACTATGTTGGATAATGACAAATTCTAAATGGCAATTTTCCTTATGAAATTGTTTATTAGAAACTATGACCCACATTGTCGGTAGTCTTATAAACTTACGTGAATTCAGGGTGAACTTCGTTCTGAATTTATACATATGTATAATTAATTTATCTTTTGACGGGCTTTACAGTGGCTATGCAATTGTCTTATCTGTGTGAGAGCCATGCTGAAGTATATGTCGACGGAATCTTTAGGCCGGCTCGTCCGAAGTGACACCATCATCATCATCCTTATCATCATCACTTCAGCCGTAGGACGTCTACTGCTGGATATACGCCTCCCCTTCGGACCTCCATGCATACGTGACACCATAACTTCACAGAATACCAGATTTAAACAGACATAACAATAATACATAATCCTAACATATAATTGTTAACTTCATATTATATCAATGTTTTTTCTTTAAATATGTGTCGATAGTAGATACTAATGTAACAGAAAACTTGACCATAAATCCTAGACCAATTATATTTGATTACCATCAAAAATGAACCTTACGTTAAATAATATTTTCAAATAGAGATAGCCTGGAAACTCGATAATCGCTAAAGATAAACCTTAAAGACTTTATTCAGTACTTAAAAGCGAAACAGATCATTAAACTGATAAGAAATATGAGGAGCGACGTGTGAGTTGACCTCAATTCAGTTAAACTTTAAAAGGCGTAAATTACCCCGGCACGAATGCGATCGATAAAGTACTTTAATGTTTCAGAATATTTGCCTTTTTTATCATTTTACGGACAGCAGGGCGGGCGATTCCCCTGATGGTATGAATTCAACAGCATATATGGGTAACTGCGCCACAATGCGTTGTGTTGCCGGATTTTTATCTGTATAAAAACTGTATACATATTTTTATACAGATATGTATAAAAATGTGCGACCGAAACTAGTTTTCCGGCCGAAACCGAAACTCAAGTTGTAATTCCTTAAAATACTAAAATTTGGTGCATTTTACCCATCATTCTGAATTATTATTTTTTTTTGTGAATGACTATGTTGCTGGTTGACCATACGGTCCTGACAGCTTTATCGCGGGCTTTTGGGGGCGAGCGTAAGCTCGCCCGAGAGTTTACACGATTA